>OY992877.1:211511465-211586465 GCA_963921405.1 Cepaea hortensis | reverse complement strand
ATTCCTCACCGGTTGAGAATCCCTGGTCTACCAAATCCTCTGACCATCGCCTGCTGCCACATTCTCTCTAGACCATGATAGTCTATGTTATTTTGCATTATTCTTATCAGTGAAACATGAGCAATCGTAATTAAACATATATCTGTTCAACTGACTGCATATAAATAAACTGGGAATACCTCTCAACAACCGGGAATAGCTGTAAACAACTGGGAATACCCGTAAACAACTCGGAATACATGTAGGGACTGGGAATACCTGTAGACAACTGGGAATACCTGTAGACAACTGGGAATACCTGTAAACAACTCGGAATACATGTAGGGACTGGGAATAAATGTAGACAACTGGGAATACCCGAAGACAACTGGGAATACCCGTAGGGAAGAGGGCAGACAAAAGACACTTTATGTTTTCAATCTGTCTCGAAGTAGTTTCCTGATATGTGTCGGTGGTATCATGACGTCATTACAATTTATAGGCCTGAATGCACAGAGGAATAAAGGCCATGCTTTTCCTCACTTTCGCAGACTACGAGCCCAGGTGTCCAACCCGAAGTCCGACTGTGGTCATGTTATTATCAGGCCAGTTTTCTATCAACTCCGCTAACGCGAAAGCTAACGACTCGCTTAAGAGGTAGACATTACTCAAGCTATGACCTTGACACTTGTCAAAGTGAACCAGAACAAATATTGAACGATGAGAATGAAACACGCGCGTCAACAAAAACTAACAATATAATTGGTAAGCTTCAGTAAAAATGGCCGTCACAATAGACAATATAAACGTTTCGGTTAGGGCCTGCATCAGCATACACAGAATACATAAATATACGCTGATACAACCACATTAGAATGTAAAAAGCGACTAGGCTGATGCCAGTTCTTCATGTGTCAACTTGTGTCCAGGACAGAACGTGCAGTCGAAGGAATCAAAGCTGGCCATGTGTCAGCAGGCCGGAAATACGTCGGCGTAGTATGATGGAGAGGTTGGGGGTGGGGTCAACCTCCTGACGGCATAGTGGCCTAGGTAACAATGAAAGGAAAGGTGGGTGGACCCGGACACCGTCTGGGCAGATATGTGAGCCAAGAGTTTCTCACGATAACCAGTTAAGAGTATGAATATCATTTGTAGAACATCTATAAATCAATTATCTATTGTTATATTCACATTAGAGAGAATAATTGTCACATGAATGTTGTGAACATAATCAATGCATATTATATTGTTATAAGGCAGGCAGGCAGACAGGCGGGCAGGCAGGCAGGCAGGCGGGCAGGCAAGCACGCATACATGCATAAACGCATACATACATACCTGAATACATACTTACATAATTTACACAAACTCCCACAGTTATGCACCCACTGAACAACACTCATATACATATTCTATATTGGAACTGCGCCATCGTAAAACAACGGGGCGCTATTCTAGAAAACCTGGTTTACAGGAACGACATTGTAGCGCTCCAGGAGACGAGACTGGGTGATCAGCTACTCCGAATTGCCGGTTTCAAATGTTTCTACAACAGACGACATCTGGGAATGAGGATTCTCATCCGCGACATTATGGTGGCGTCAGAGCTAGACATGTCCAGTTGGGACAGGGACGACATACAAATACAGGCGGTAAGAGTTCAATCCGGTCTACCATTCGTATTGGTTAATGTTTATGCCCGCAACGCGAGTATGGATTCCCAGAAGTGGCAGTGCTTAAGTGACATATTAGGTCACGAGAGAAATGTTATTTTCTGTGGTGATTTCAACGCTAAAGGCAGATCATGGGGAAACATTTCCTCCAACACATAGGGGGAGGAGCTAGTGACTGCACTTGAAACATTGACCTGGTTTGTATCAACAGTGGCTGTGTCGCCAGAACAGCACGCCGCCCAGGTGATGAGGACAGTGGTATTGACTTGGCGCTGGTTTCTCCTTCACTCACTACAGTGTGTAGATGGGATGTCCTAGGACACCACAGCAGCGACCACCACCCTTGCAGCATATTGGTGGAGAAAGGCAGAACCAGGCAGCACAAGTTAAAGGTAAAGACTTTCCAGTATGACAGTACAGGACAAGATGTGGTGATTAAAATAAGACGTGACAAACGCAGAAATCTTCAAGGTAAGAAAATAAAGCTGGGAGCAGCCACCTTGGTGGAATTTCAAGGTAGAGAAGGTCTGGGTGGATAAGCGTAGTGCTGTAAGGAGATCGCAAAATGCCAAGAAGAACAGAGCTGGCCATCCTGGTCCCTGCATGCACGTAGAAAGAGAGATGCACACAAAAGTAAGCATTTCAAAAAATTGGTCAAGGTGATTAAAAGTGAAAAATGGGCAGAGGTATGTCAGAGAGTAAGGACAGACGAGTCACTGAAATTGTTCTGGCGACTACATAAACGCATGAGTGGGGTAGTCAAGAATAAGAGCATTTCTGACTTCCAAGGTGCTGACCTCATCTGGCAGAGGACTGACGACGACAAGGGCAAAGTTTTCTTCGAACGCTATCTAGAGCAGAGCAACCATACAGACATGGGAGGCCGAAATCTTGCCAAGGAGGTCACCTCAGACAGGTGCAAGGCCCAGAACATTTCGAATGAAGACACAGTGACAGTGAAAGAAATCAAGGTTGTGCTTCGACGATAAAAAAAACAGCGCTCCAGGGCCTGATGGCATAAGATACGACGACATAAATAGGTGTACTGACAACGAGCTAGAGAAACTAGCAGACATGTACAACAACAGTATAGGGAGTGCTAGCATCAAGGAGGAGTGGTTACACAGCTATCTGATTCCCTTGCCGAAGCCTGGCAAAGACCACACACAAAATACAGGGATATCGAGTTATAACCATGCAGAATACAATAGGCAAGCTGCTGGAGAAGTTAATTGCCAGAAAAATATCGACCCAGCTAGAGGGGCAGGGTGTTTTCCCACCTACACTGGGTGGGTAACGTCTAAAAAGGGAAACCTGGACCAATGCAGCAGTTTTTGCCCATGATGTCTATGAAGGTTTCCACTCACGCATTGACACCTTTGCTGCAGCGATTGATCTTGAGGAAGCGTACAACAGAGCACAATTGGATTTTTTAAATGCTTCAGCTTCTTGAACTCAATATAAGTCCATTCCTCCTTAGTTGGATCGCTGCAACCCTTTTCCAAAGGAAAGTAGGTTTTAGATGTGGCAGGTGGACTTCGGAACCAACAACAATATATCCTGGCTTACCACGGGGATCACCATTCTCTCCGGTACTGTTCAATGCCTACACTGTGAGAATCACCAGCGAGCAGATCAATGGACGGGGGATGACACTGTCATATGCCGATGATGTTTTAGTGTATCGTCAGGGTAAGGATAGAGAGGAGGTTGCTGCGGAACTACAAACCGAACTCAATCGCATAAGTACTTGGTGAGTTGAAGCTGGGGCAATGGTCAACTCAACAAAGACAACAGTGACATGGTTCTCGTTGAATAATCATATTGTCAACACTCCAACACCAACTGTTAATCTATGTTCAGAGATGGTAAACATAACGCAGGCAATGAATTATCTGGGGATACGTTTTGATCGAAGCCTTGCTTATAATGAACACATAGACCAGGTGATAACAAAGGCCAAGCGGGGTTTGGCTGCGATGGGGTGATGGCGGCAGCAAACTGTGAGCAGCGCCATCTATGTCTTCTATACAAAGGGATGGTCGTGTCTGTTTTTGGGTATGCAATGGCAATTCTGACTCTCAGCCGTAAGCAGATAAAAAGAATGGAAAGGATTTAGAATGAAGCTATGAGCATTATTCTTGGATGTACAAGAGATACAGTATGCAGGGCGATGCGCTACCTTCTTGATTTTCCAACCATTGAAGACAGAATACAAATTTGCAGAGCACGTGCCTACCTCAGAGTTATCGCAAACACACAACATCCTCTGCGTAGTGAAATTAGGAAGGTGAAGGGCAGTTGGTTAAAAAGAGGAAGGTCGTGGCTGGGTCAAGCCGAGGACATTTTTCAACATGTATGTTCACTTGAGGACTTAGAACCTGGCGAAGAGTGGGTACAAGTGCCAACAGATTTATGTACGTCTCTTTCAGTCTGCATCCAACTAGAAAGAAAATGCAGACAAGAAAATCCGGCTTCTGTGGAGGCGGAAGTACAAGCTTTGATTTTCGAGAATTCCTTAGACGGTGATGCTGTCATATACACAGATGGGTCGGTCGTCCGACATGTGAGAAGTTCATGGGCTTTTAAGGCGCAGGCCGGAGGGAGAATTGTGAAGGAGGACTCTGGTGGTTTTGCTGAGACCACAAGTAGCCTGACCATGAAAGTCATGGCAGTAAATAAAGCAATAACATGGCTCGAGACACAGACATTCACTAGGGCTTGTTTCCTTAGCGACTCAATGAACATGATCAAGAGGATAGAGATGGGGTGGATCCGGGACGCAGAGATGTTCCCAAGGCACCAGGGCTGGGTTCTATACAGGCCAAGATCTATTGACGGGTCCTCGCCGAGCGTCATGGTCAACTGGTCCCTTTGGGGTCCTGGCTAAAGTCAGTAGGATCCTTGATTCCTCCGAAGTCGGAGAGTATCTGCCTGCATGGAACCACCAGTCTGCACACCAATAAGCCAGACATGGGACAACGGATACTCACGCAAACTTCAGGTCCTGTATGACATCACACTGACTTTGGACAACAGGATGTCTTCATCCGACATATAGGACCTCGCGCTGGAGATCACAGCCAGCGAACACAAGCAAGCAAGCAATTTAACAGCCAAAATGTGCAATCTGGACAATTTGAGGGTAACTAAGTAGCAAAGACAACTAATTACAAACATCAAAAAGAGATCACATTGCGAGAAGACAAAAACGGGAACATTTGACAACTGGAAAGATTTGTGGAAACAAAGATGGAGGAAGACAGAGAGATAATTTTTGTTGAAAGTCGTATGTCGTAGCACAGAAGGGAGTCAGCACACGAACTGATACATGGCGTTGGAAATCGCAAGATGTGTAGAAGCATCATCGCCCACACCAGTTGGCAAAGCACTCGAAAAAGAAGAATATGAATATATGTAGTCATTGTTAGCAATGCTCTCCATGGTCACTCCCGCAAATATGTGTCTCACCCGTGTGTACCCTCCCTGTAACCCTTCGCCATAGACGATGGATGTCCTCTCCTGGAGAAAGGCTTTGGAACTGTGTGTTCTACGTGTTGTTCTATGCGATTGAGTTGTCTGTGTGTTATACTGTGGTTCTTTATACATTGTGTACTCAACTGAAAGATTGTAGACGTACAGAGCTTTACAAATAGTTCTTTACTGACTGGAGCGACTGGCTGTTCCTCGTTGCCTCTGGCGTATGCTATTGTGGCCGTCGCTTGACATTTGATTTCGACTTTTTCTGTGTCAGAAGTTCCAGTTTTTCCCACAGCAGTAAATTTCAAACTAATAACATTATACATATTAAGGCACGGTGTATTAGACATCTAACGTTGGGTCTGTCTGGCCCTATATCGATCTATTGTTAAATTGATTGATCGGTCTGCCACATGATTTGTCTGTCTGGCTATCATTAGACTGATTATTCGTTTGGACGGTCACCGATTAATCACATAATCGACCCAGCGGTCTATCGACTACGTATCCTTTCATCGATTTATTTGCTTGCCTGTATACTTTTTTGTACGTATGTCTGTCTTAGTGCCTTCTTCTGGTATTAGTAATTTTTGTGTTGGTGTTAGTAGTTTTGCCTGGAACTCTCGCCTTTGACTTCATTGCCATTGCTCGTTCAACTACCTGTATAGGGACTCACGTATGATTACGCCTGTGTTGCCTCGTTTAATTACATATATGTTGATATAATGAAGAACTGTGCGTTGGTATAGAAAAAGAGAAACTTATCACCAAATACCCAGTACACCTCCAGGTGGGGTACAACGGTTTTTAACTTTCTTGTTTGACGGAAAGCCCAAATACAGGGACTGACAGATGACACGGCGATAAACATTAAACAGCAGACCGTGAATGACAAGTTCTGAGAATGTTTAATACATGACACTACAGCTCAGTTGTGCGGGAGAAATTCGCGTCACACGTTCAACTATCTGCTAAGCTGAGTTGAGTTAAAACCCGACATCACTTCACTCGGGGCATTCCCATTAGCGCTTAGTCCTTATCTTCAACAGCCAGCGAAGAGTTCCAATACTAATTATGCCCATTGTAATCTGATTATATGTCCGCCTTGCTTTACCTCTGAATGAAGACTGTCGACCAGATCCTCCGACCACCCCTTGCTGCTGCATTCTCTCTAGACCATGATAGTTTGTCTGTTCTTCTGCATTATTCATATTCTCCAAGGGGGTCTTCACCACACCTGCTTTATCCTGAATCAAATCACTCCTTAATTGTGCGACACCAGCCAGTCTATCTACCTGTTCATTTCCAACCATATCAGAGTGCCCTTGAGAAAAGAACCAGCGAATTCACACAACCCGTGACCAGTTATCTGCTGCAGAAAGTTGGACCTGGAAAGTTCACACGAATCAAGGGCCATTGTCCAGACGTTGTGGATAGGTGGTTACCTGTTGGTTATGGGTTCAAATATGCATCGAAACTTTCTTTGTTTGTAACTGGCCGAGATCACCAATCTTAAATGTGTGTGTGTGTGTGTGTGTGTGTGTGTGTGTGTGTGTGTGTGTGTGTGTGTGTGTGTGTGTGTGTGTGTGAATATTCTATTTACAGGACGTCGCTGTCAACACCAGCACTGCTATTGTTGATGCATTGACAAGTATACGTTCAGTAGTTTGCCCTTGCTTTAGCTTACAATTAGTACTATGAAATGTCTTGCTAAGTATAGGCGGTCGATGTGATGATATTTGCCACATCATCAACTGAGCACCGACAGGTCCAGAAAATATGGCTCTAGTACGCAATGTGTGTTAAGGTGTGTAACAGAGTCGTTTACTTTTACTGATTTTTACAGCCACCTAGACACAATTGGCGAGAATCAATCTCGGCTCTCCAGGAAAGTAGTCCCACGACCTACGTCACGGTCATGGAGAATTCACCTGTACACCTTCAAAAAGTAACAACAACATAATCAAGTAATCAAAACACAGAATTTACATGTTCACCTTCAACAGGTAGCACCAACATCATCAAGTAATCAAAACAGAGAATTTAATGCGCTGAAAACCGTGAGATATTTATGAAGGCGTAAACGCTTGACAGCCAGTCGTCACGGCATAGTTCCAAATGGAAGACTTGTATTTGTCGATGGTATCACAACAGCCATAACGTGATCATCGAAGTGCATCTATCTACCTTGACTGGCAAATCTCAGGTAACATGAGAAAACACTGCACTGTGGTTTCTAAGTTGTCATTTATCGTCTCCTTAACTTTGACTGAACATACGCGTTTAATGCACATACGTTGTAACAAAATAACGAACGAACGAATGAGCGAACTTTATTTTCAAAAAGTCATAAATTGGGCACGCAAGCCTGGCTTACATTTGACCCTTCCCGTCATTAATCTTGCTGCGCATCAATTAACTATCATAAATGTTACATTTGCATTAACAACAACAATAACAACAACAAAAACAACAACAACACACAAACATTGTGAAAGGAATACGCCAAACATAAGCAATTCAGATTTAAGAAGCTGTACAACATTCCGATTTTTCCAAATAAAATCTGCCGTTAAGCTTCCATAAATTGCTTATGCCACAATGTCTCAATAGGACAGATCAGTATGAAAAGAAGCAGAAGTAGACAGAGAGAAATAGTGATGGATGGACTCATGATGTGGCACGGAGGAATATCTGTAGAGGTGATCCAGAACACCGAAAAAGGAAATATGTAGAGATATATGAAAGGCTACGTCAGTTGACAGGGCACATGATGATGATAATTATAGCTTACTGAATCATAATCATGCAGCAGGCTCGTCGCAGGGCGTGGCTCTCATCGTGGGTTTTCAGGGAGACTCGGTGTCCCGTCAGTTGCCCTGCCGATGTCATGGTCATGTCTAGGGTGTCTTTCATTGCTCATGTCCACCTTCCATTTTCCTCAACGGCGTTTTAATGGGTGTCTGGAGATTTGTTTAACAATCCAGTTGTGAAGTGTTTATGTGGCATAGCAACACATTATGTGTGATCTATTGTCTGTGTGTGCCAAGAAATGCATCATGTGCTATCAACTATTATGTGTGTGTGCCAAGACATACATCATGTGTGAAAGCTATTGTCTGTGTGTGCCAAGACATACATCATGTGTGAAAGCTATTGTATGTATGTGCCAAGACATGTATCATGTGTAATCAGCTATTGTCTGTGTGTATGAAACACTCTATCTTGTGTGATCTGCAATTGTCTGTTTGTATAAAACAAACAAACACTTCATATGTGATCAGCTATTGTCTGAGACAGGGATGTGTAATGTCTCCAGATCTGTTTTCCCTGTACAGTGAAAATATTTTCAGAAATATTGAAAATATGGAAGGAATCAACATTGGGGGACGATGCATCAATAACATTAGATATGCAGATGATACAGTCTTGATTGCAGACAATGAACAGGATCTGCAAAATTTAGTAGATGCGGTTGTTACACACAGTGAACAACAAGGGTTAGAATTAAATTGTAAAAAGACACAGATTATGGTCGTCACTAGGAAGAACGAAATACCACAGTGTAATATACAAGTAAATGGGAATATTCTTCAACAAGTGAATAGGTACAATTATCTCGGAACAGTAATAACATCTGATGGGAGATGCCTTGAAGAGATTAGAACAAGGATCGCCATGGCAAAAGTAGCCTTTAGCAAGATGAAAAACATACTGACCAATAAAAAGATGTCAATTGAAACGAGAAAAAGAGTGTTGAGATGCTACATAGAACCTGTACTTTTATATGGATGTGAAGCTTGGACAATGAGCAGCCAGGCTGAAAAACATCTGAGGGCTATAGAAATGTGGTTTCTGAGGAAAATGCAAAGAATACCATGGACAGCCAGAAAGACCAATGAACAAGTCCTTCAAGAAACAAATGAAGATCGTAAACTGATCAGAGACATTAGACGTAGACAGTCACAATTTTTTGGGCATGTTATGAGAAGAAATGATTTGGAGAACTTGGTGACAACTGGTAAGATCGAGGGGAACAGACCAAGGGGAAGACCTAGAAACAAGTATCTGGATGGCTTGGCCTTGTGGCATGGTCGAGACAGAAACACGGAACTGATCCACGACTCTGTTGATCGAGTGAGATGGCAGAACATGACCGCCCACGCTTACCGGCATGGCACATGATGGATGGATGGATTGTCTGTGTATCAAAACAACAACACATCATACGTGATCAGTTATTACCTGTATGTATCAATACAACAACACATCATACGTGATCAGTTATTACCTGTATGTATCACAACAACAACACATCATACGTGATCAGTTATTACCTGTATGTATCACAACAACAACACATCATACGTGATCAGTTATTACCTGTATGTATCACAACAACAACACATCATACGTGATCAGTTATTACCTGTATGTATCAATCAACACCGCATGTGTGACCAGCACAAGGTCAAATGTACCAAGCCATGTATTGTACAGTTCAGTACAGATCAGATTACCATCACTGCACCCTGATCAAGTCCTCAGATGTCTAATTCTTTCTGCACTAACACCACCAGCGAACACAGACTAATTGCGCCGTCCGACGTTGATTGATCGGTCTCCTCTCACACTTGAATTGCTACTCCTTCTGGGCTAAACCGATCTTCAGTCCGGATTATTATTTTCTGACCATTGATGCCCATTCATTCAGTTTAAAGCTCTATTTTCGGCCAACCTGTTTAAGAGGGTCTGCGGCATGAGTTCCACTAATTAGTTGAGTCTCTGAAATAACACAAGAAAACATTGCACGTCATTTGCAGGAAGTTATCAGACGATTACACTGCCGCCCCCTGGGCTGTTTCTGATTTACTAAACAAGTTTACTGTCAGCAACTTGTAATTCCTGTCTGATGGACGTGTCAATATTTAATTAAAACAGACCAGCCTGTGGAATGAATCGACTACACTGCCGACAGAAGAGCAAGTTTAAGTGCGTACCATTATCTTGTAATCTATCTATATTGTTGTTAATGGTGTCAAGCGTGTTAAGCACCTGACATAACTATGCAGACTAACACGGTGACGTCATAGATTTAAGATGGACATTCTACTTTTGACATACACCAAAAAGGAGTAGCGATCTGTTATCCGTTTTTCGATCAGTGAAGGGATGAAACCCATATAAATTCACCATGACCTGTCCGCATAATTAATACCTGGATGCAGGCGCCCGGCCACGCCGGTCTACAGAGCAACGAAAGCACGGACCAGCTGGCAAATAACGCATCCAGACCAGCGGGAAGAAGCATGAACAGGGCCGATATTGTCAATACAGTACAGATCTAGCTGGCCGACAGCGACCCGTTACTAACGAGAGTTCCATTACACCCACTGGAAGCCATGTCACGCATGTCATAGCAGTCTTCGGGGGCAAGAGAGGAGCATTACAACCAGCGTTTCATGGGAACAGTGAGTGAAGGTACTATGAGGTTGCTGATGCTCGGAGTACTGAGCACGCATGAAACTACTGTCATAATCTCCCCAGCAGATATGCCGCGTCTTCATCATCGACGCCTGGCAATTACGGCCAGGGACGCCTGTGAGCGACACTAACTACGCAATGACGGGAGCGGTCAGTTGTGACACGCGTGTCAAACGGAGTCCACGCAGGGAGACAACCTGACCAAGGAGAACTAACGGCGGTTAGACGGCAGACGGCATCGGACGGGAGTACTGGACAGACGTGGATGGAATGTGTGCTCGTATTACTTATGTGAGTGGACGCTATTAGTGGAACGCCTGTTTGAGTATAGAAGACTGTGCGCCTGAGTCGTAGATTGTGAGTGAAGTATTAACGCATTCAATGTATATATTGATTGTATGTATTGTATAATGGCATCGCTATTTTGATTGCGCGATGCTTGTGATATTTGCAGCGAATGAGAAGTGCGAATAAAGTGTGTATCATTGTATTCGCCATGTGTCACGTATAGTCATTCTGTGACAGTGTTTGTTATCACATCTGTTAGTTATTACGAGCCTGTGCGATTGAATCGCAAGATCCTGACAACTACCCAATGTGCCGGATGTTAATATGGTAACATCACATAACAAGTTATTTGCGTATCCGTTACAGGATGTAGCAGTCTACCCCTGAATGTTTGTCAGTTTGTGATTCTTGGTCAAGTTTGCGTTCAGTAGTTTGCTATTGTTTTCTGAACGACAGGCAATCATACCATTGTATGGAAACCAACGCCAGGCTGTCTTCTGCCAAATCGCCCACAGATGTGTTTTGAATGTCGTATGCGGGATTACGAATTGCGTTCGCAAGCCCCTTCGCCACAGAGCCGGCACATAACATACTATAACAGCATAATTAACACCAGCCACGTATGTTGCAATACTACACATTGTGGGGGGTACGGGGTGTCAGGCATTGGTAGCACCTTTGGTAAGGATGACTCTCATGTCCTTTCAGGACCCATCCCCCACTGGTCCAAGCCTGACACCCAGATCGTGCCTGTGGCTCCTAGTAGCTGTCAGCATGCGACAGCGGCCACCCCCCGGGCAACAGCTGTGAGAAGCTGGCTAAACCAGGCATGGGTATCCGATTTGGTGTCAAACCAAGAGGTAAACTAGGGTATGCCTACCCAGCATGTGAAGACAGGATTCGGCAGACTGCGCGGAAGAAATCATTCCTGATTCAACGGGCAAGACGGCGTTTACCTGCAAAGCGTTGTGGAACGTAATGAGCACGGCAAGGCACGTAGAGCGCCCTGGTCATCCACTGCACCTGTATTCGTCACCAGTCGTCTCGACTTGTCTTGCCACTGGACACAGATGGACTCAGGCGAGAGAGTGAGGTCGACGAATTGCGCAACTCTTCCTCACTTTAATCCAAGCCATCGCGCAAGTCATTCTTCATCCAACGTCCCTAGAAAGAGCATCCATGCCCAGTATCCACACTCTACTGATGAAGAATCAGATTCGCTGGGCTGGTCACTTAACTCGCATGCCAGATCACAGGCTCCCTAAACGAATTTTTTACAGCGAACTGCGTTGTGGTAAACGCTCCCAAGGTGGCCAGAGGAAACGTTTTAAAGACACTCTGAAAATTTCACTGAATGCTTTTGGATCATGACACCTGGGAGGCTGCAGCCAGAGACCGAAATTCGTGGCGTGCATCATTGCGCAAAGGTGCAGTCATTTGTGAGGCAACCAGGACTGCAAGAGCTGTAAAGAAAAGGCAGGACAGAAAAACCACTGCAGGAAATCCTCCTCCAGAAACGTCAAGCATTCTTTGCCAACATTGTCAAAGAACATTTCGAGCCAAAACAGGCCTTATCAGCCATCTTAGAACCCACGGCTCCACACCTTCAACCCCACCGGATGAAATGAATGGTCATCATCATTCTTGATGGACAAACAACAATACTACACATACAGTAGTATGCAAGACAATCACTGCCATTCAATGTTTCCTATTGTCGTGTGTTGTCCCGTGTTGTTAACTTCGAGTCTTCTTTTTACACTTTGATTTCCCCACTCCCACCACATTTTTCCCCATCCCCAGAAGAAATTCTACCTAGATTTAGAACACTACCTGAAATATAAACTTCACCTCTTCATTTATTCGTTTTCAGGTACTTAACTTACTCGAAAGTCACCCGGGAAAGACGTTCACCTGCCTGCACGTACTCTAAGAATACCTGTATACATAGCAAGTGTGAGCATCTTTGATACAGGTGGGATGGGATGAACATATAGGCCTACCAAGCACATCGCATGATACTGGAGCATTGGAAATTTACTACTGAATTATAGAACGCCTGCAAGAAATATCTCTTAATGATTTACTAAGTAAAGAAAAACCAGGTATTTCTTTGGTGAATTTAAACACAGAAGCCTCAATCAATAGTATGCATGATTTATTGCCTGGTATATTTAGCTGCATCTCGTCATGAGCATATTGCAGATTTATTTATCATATGAAGTAAATAGTTGTGGTTGAAATACCTTAAAGACATAGTAACTGATATTGCTCGAATGTGGAGCATTTTTTTTTATCGTCAATATAATCGCAAGTTGAAAACGATGTCTTTCTATCCGCACAAAATATGTTGCAACTCCCTAATTTATAACGAATAATCGTTTATTGCTCTTCGATAAAATCATACAAAACGACTTTTCTGTGTTAACATTATGACAATCAATTAGCAGCTGTTGAAGGAAAGATGAGTTTGGAGTTGTATGGCCTGCCTAATAAACAGGGATTTCTGAAGCCTGATTAACTACTTTTTCCATTCATACTGGTGTGTGTATTTCTCTCCCCTCTCTCTCTCTCTCTCTCTCTCTCTCTCTCTCTCTCTCTCTCTCTCTCTCTCTCTCTCTCTCTCTCTCTCTCTCTCTCTCTCTCTCTTCTCTTATATATATATATATAAGTGTGCGTGTGTGCGTGTTTGTGTGTGTGTGTGGGTGTGTGTGTGTGTGGTTACTACAACTGCTAACTACCGTTCCGCTCTACCCATGTTAAGTTGCATCGCACTCACACTGGAATTGATAACTACAGCTGGATTTGGTGTAGGAGACAACCCTTCTGTCACAGATCGAGTAGGTATCGGCGAGGGTTTATATCTGTTACTAATTAGTTAGCCGGCTCTGTGGCTTAGGGGTTACGGACGTAATTCGTAAACATACACATTCGAAACACAGCTGCGGGAGATTTGGTAGTAGACTGCGTTGCTATGGTTTTATAAAATTGAATGAGTGCCGATCGTTCAGAAAGCAATGGCAAACTACTGAACGTAATCTTGCCAACGAGTATTATTTATAGAAGTAGTATTATTGATACATAAGAACGAGTGACCAAGTACTAATTATTTATACACAAGTAAGAGTTGCTGAGTAATAATTATGTATACATAAATAAGAGTTACCGAGAAGTAATTATTTTTATATAAGAACAAGTAGTACAACATTTGGAGTTATCAACCAAGTCCGGCCGGTACACAATGCCACGAAGCAAGGATCGGATGTGGGCTTGTGATGTGATTGGGCCATCCCATTGTGTGAGTCTGAGTCAGGGAGGCAGGAGTGGAACCATCGTCCAGCCTCGTTCATGACATTAACAGTGTAACCCAATCCATCTACATCCTGACACAGACAGTAGAAAACAATGAGGACAGACAGACAGGCGGGCACAGTGATACAATTGTCAGGTTGGCATACAGACAAACAGAGGCATAGAGAGACAGACACGTTGCTAGGTACAGAGATTAGCGTACAGACGAACAGACAGACACAATGTCATATAGTTAGATGAATATTCTTTACAGAACGTTGCTGTGAACCACGGCATTTTGTTAGCTGTTTGTGATTTCTTGGCAGATTTACGTTCAGTAGTGTGTCATTGCTATCTGAATGTCAAATAGACAGGCTTACAAAAATATTGAAAATCATATAGACAAATAGGCAGACTAAGAGAAAGTGCCTGACTTGGCACAGACATGGCCAGAAATATGCATTCTCAAATGCATGACTCTCTCCAGTGTGAGTCGATATTTCTGCTCCGCTCACATTAAAACTATGACCTTGGCATGCTGTGCAGTTCTGGAGTTTTTGCAAGGAACCCTCCTGTGAGATCTAATGAGAATACCGCCCGTTAGGCCTGGGTTATGAAGGATTTTAAATCGTTTATTCAAACCGCGCAGACGTATTTCAGCAAGGAAAGGTTGATCCAAAGGTACGGGTGTTTTTCCATGTGTGCATTTGCCACTCAGAATACGTCATCGACGATTCAACTGCAACGCATCACAGGAGACCATATGTATTCAATATGCAAGTTCTATGTTCAGAGCTTTTTTGTTGCTGTTGTTGTTATTTGTGGTTTTAGCTAGATTTTAGTTTAGTTTGGTCGACGGATCAACATCACGGCACACGGGTGTAACCCATAAGTGCTCCGTCCTACTCCTAACTCAAGCCTGAGTCTGGAGAAACTCAGCTCAATTCACGAATTCCGTAGCACCAGTTAAATTTTAATACGCTGTAAGTCTTTCTAGCGTAGGATGTGGTGTAATGGTTAGGAAGTTGGGGTGACAATGACACGAGGATGTCGGACAAGGAGTCGACTCCTGGGCTCATCACTAGCTACGGGAGAGATAGACTGAGCACCTATTGTTCCTTGCACCCAGGCCTACAACATGTGATGCTGCCAGCACATCACAGTCTTATTATAGTGGGTTATTGCTTCTGGACTTGTTGTTGTTTGTTGTTTTAAGAATATTTCTCTGTGTTCGTAGCAAATATTCGAACCAGTATTGGTATATAAAATACATGCCCGACTCATGATGATAGTGAAAGCGCGCCAGGTGGCCCTGGGTTAGACTTCACCGGAAGCAAGGTATCGCAATTCAAGCCAGGCTACAAACATGCAGCGCAACCAAGATGCGGCCCTTTTCCCCTCCGCACCACTGTAAATAGGCATCTGTGCCTAAAGACGGAGTGCGCTGCTAGGATTTCACCATCATCATGAATCAATATGATCATATCCAATGATTTCCAGACCTCGTTGAGAGGTGTGTGTCCACACAGAAGCCTTGTGTCACATCACGTCGTACGCATTCTGAACTGCTCATTCTCTGGGTGCTACACACTTTCTTGAGTGTGATTCATTGGTCCTTGCTACTCTCTTGACAGTCTTTCTTCTAATACAAGAAACACTGAACAACATCGTCAATACGAGCCATACCGATAAGCGTGGGAGGTAGGGTTCGCCATTCCACACGTTCACGAATGTCTTGATCAGATGACCAGGATCGATCAGTTATGCTTTCATTGCTCGTCACGCATCGTGGGATCTGTTGTTATACAGACGCGGCTCAAGGCACAATCTCAAACAGGCAATCAGAAACAAATGCTGTGACGTTTTAACGCAAGACCTCCACACCCGTGGCGTCGTTATACTCATTCGCACAAGACTTCCATATGGCAAGCTTAATTACAAACAGCTGTTCCCCGAGTTGAGTTGAATTTAGTTGAGCTAAGAACCGATATCACTGCACTCAGGACATTCCCATGCGCGCTCCGCCCCCTCGTTCAACAACCAGATAAGAGTCATACTACTACTAATCGTTGCCACTGCTATCTGAATAATCTCTTATCATGCTACTATCGCAACTTACCACTGGTTTTATGACACGGATTTCAAGTCATTCAGTCCCACCTAAGTGTATCCATTAAGTTCCTCCATGCACCACCCTGTATTGATCTCAACCCTAACATTCAAACAAGTCTTGATCTATTAGGGGGATAAAATAAAATATAGATCACGTTGCTTTTTTATTATCTGAGTTTAAATGAAACCATGCCTAAACTGTAATTGTACGTATGATCCCTTCTGGTTTTCTGATGAGCATTTCGGGTCTCAGTCAATGAAGCAGTCAATTAAGCAGTCAATGAAGCAGTCAATGAAGCAGTCAATGAAGCAGTCAATGAAGCAGTCAATGAAGCAGTCAATGAAGTAAGTCCCAAAACGAACAGAAGCTGCATCTAATCCATGAGATTGTTTACCAATTTTGCTGTACACTGATAGATGTTCATGTACACTAATAGATGTTCATGTACACTGATAGATGTTCATGTACACTGATAGATGTTCATGTACACTGATAGATGTTCATGTACACTGATAGATGTTCATGTACACTGATAGATGTTCATGTACACTGATAGATGTTCATGTACACTGATAGATGTTCATGTACACTGATAGATGTTCATGTACACTGATAGATGTTCATGTACACTGATAGATGTTCATGTACACTGGTAAATGTTTATGTACACTGACAGATGTTCATGTACACTGGTAAATGTTTATGTACACTGACAGATGTTCATGTACACTAATAGATGTTCATGTACACTGATAGATGTTCATGTACACTGATAGATGTTCATGTACACTGGTAAATGTTTATGTACACTGACAGATGTTCATGTACACTGATAGATGTTCATCCATCTATTTATGCAATCTTCCCAATTGTAACGTTATATACCTCTTGCTCGCCTAGAGACGTTTCTCTGCATTATGCATTTCATTAGAATGTTGAGTATTTTAATTGTTAACATTGTTAAAATAAATAGTGATGTTTTGACATTTGTATTGATAGATCTACAAAAAAAGAAGAAGATCTATAGCAAGTAAATAGGAAGAATTGTGTAAAATTAATCTTTTAAAAGATGTCAACAAACTTCTACTCATCATTGTAATGAGAAGAACAAGAAAGAAGATAATGGCGAAAACTGGTAAAGAACAGTATAGGTTTGAGAAAAGAAAACGTAGAAATAACGCATTATACACGTAACGAACACTAACGGAGAGACCAATAGATGCACATAAAGGCATGCAACTGTGCTCTGTACATTAATAACAAGGCATATGACACAGTGAAACATGTTTAGATGATCCAAATGTTGGAAGATATTAGTTTTGGGGAAAGATCTGAGAAAGTACTTCAGAATGCTTCTGCTCAGAATTATAATGAGAAGAACAAGAAATAAAATAAATATGGAAATTAGTGAAGAACAGTATGGATGTGTGGAGGGAAAGGGCACAAACAATGCAATATATTCATTATGAACACTAATAGAAAGATCAACAGAGACACAGAAAGACAAATATTTGTGCTTCATAGATTATACTAGGGCATTTGAAAAAAGTAAAACATGATGAACTGTTTAAAATGTTGGAAGATATCAACAATGATGGGAAAGATTTAAGAATTATAAAGAATATTTACTGGGACCATAGACTTTATTAGATAATATAGACTGTGTTCAATCTGCTGATACTGTGTTAGCGTTCAACCGTGCGAACGAACTTTCCATCTACATCATATTGACTTTCTTTAATAGTTAACTAGTTTAATTAAGTATGAATGAGAGTGTGCTCGAAACATACAACATCAAAATTGGAATACAAGTATTTGAATGAGAGAAAGCAAGTATTGTAATCTAAGAATCATCGTTCGACATCAAACATTCAGATATGTCACACGTGTCATAATTTGAATGCCATGACGCCAAGCGTTTGACGTTTAGAGCAAATACCCAATGTAATGTATTTAATATTGTAATCTTTTAGAATTAATAATTACTAATGCATCCAAGAGGGTAATTCGTCCATAGTAAAAGGGGTACCTACGAGGCAATTATTCTAACTGTTATTGACTAAAGCGTGCCAAATATGTTCGTCTAGATATGAACTAGAGGTGCTGAGATTTGACGGGATCAGAAATTGTATACCTGGCCATCACGTGCAATAAAATGTTCCTGATGCTGTGACAAATTGTTCACAGCATGGCGCCTAACATTGTATTGTTGTGAGGAGGGTCGTAGCTTGGAAGATAGCATAAATCGGCGTTACCTTCAGTCTGTGCTGAGTCCCATTGCCAGAGTACAAGTTCAAACAGAAGATCATATACGATACTAACTAGACATATGACAGCAAAGAATGATTCATGTAGAACACACTATTTTACTACGAAGCCAAGCATCTTACCATCATGAAAATATTTCACCACATAACCAAATAAAATGAGACAACATTACTTGGTCTTTGAAAAAAAAAAAAAAAGCAACCTTAGTTTAATACCCATGCATATTAAATGAAAGTGTGCCACTTTCATAGGGAAGAGGAGGAGAGTGCCATACACCCAAGGGAACGTAATACAACCTAGTATAGCCTAGTACAGTAGAGACAGGGTAGCTACATGGACTGGAGTGTATCAACGTCCGGTGTACCGAGAAAGGTCACCGCTGTTACGTCAAGTTTAGGTGAGCCTGCATCTAAGGCCATGCGGATGAGATGGCGAGTCTGAATAACTAGTGCATGTTTGTATTTCACTAATGCTTTGTGTATAAATCATGTTTAGAATAAGAATGATTAAGTGTTAATGATTCTGACCGAGTGTGTGGAATCAAATTGATACTTACCTATTAAACACGATCTCTGTGAGATCGTACGAGTGCTTCTTGTGCGAGTGTAATCATCCCTCTTTGCCTTGGACTGTCAGTTTAGCTCTATAAGGAGAGTGAGTCCATGACAGAGAGCGTCAGCAATTAAAATGGGAAATAAAGAGGATAGTTACGAACAAATAAAGCTATGAGTACGACAGGGGTGTATGGGAATATAGCTCAGTGGTAGAGCATTCGACCGCAGATTGAGAAGTCCCTGGATCAAACCCGGGTGTCCCCTGATATATGATTTTCATATTATTCTCCAGCTCGCTCGAGTCAGGCGACCGAAGAAGATATAGTTAAGGCTGCCAACTTCATCAAGGATCAACTATAAGAAAACAAAACCAAGCAAACCCAAGGATGAGTCCTTGTAAGGTCTGCGTCCTATCACATCAGACGGCATTCGCAACTGCGAGCGCTAACAAGACAAATTACTTGAACACGTCAAGCAGCCTGATGCGGGGGAAAATGGCACATTACAAGAACACCAAAAGACACGTGGCATCCAAGATGTACAGGGTAGGAGCCGACAAGAAGACGAGCGGAGAGAATCTATCTGCGAGCTGCAGCAAACAACAAGAACCTCAAGCAACCTCTAACAAAGCTACCACGAAGAAGGACGACCACAAACCACTACAAACAAGAGCCAAACCTACTGAGAAGCAGAGAGATGAGAAAGAGACCATAGTCGGAAACACCGACTCACCGACAATCAAGTGGATTGTCAAGCGTATCCAAACGGAGCTGACAGATGAACAAATCCTGAAGCAGCTACAAGAAGAGAACCTCCACATCCGATTCTTGAAAGCGGAGCGGCTCCTCACCTACTCCAAGATTCCTACAACCTTGACGGTGGTGACGACAGAGGGCAGCGAGATGCCGACCACAGTATCAATCAAAAAGAAAATGCAACAACCAGAGAGATACATCCCAAGAGTCAATTCATGTTCAAGATGCCAGAGGGCCGGCCACAGCAGAGCAGCATGTCGCAGTAAGATGGAAATCTGCCGGTACTGCGCCGATCACCACGCCTTCAGGAATATGTCCGCTGGCCAGGCTGGACACGGACTTCCGAGCACCCAACAGGAAAAGAAAGTGTGCCAACTGCCTGGGCATGTATGGAGCAAGATACTTGGGCTGTCCGTACCTCCAAAGACCCCGAGACGTCTTAAAGTTCGCCATCCAATTCCAATTCCAATTTTCAAAAACAAAAATTCCAAATTCGGCCTCGTCTAAGCTGCTTCATCAGCTGTGGTTATTGTTGAGGTCAGTGGTTTTTGTGGGTTTATTCACCATAATTCTTGTCTTGTGGGTCTTATCTCGGACTGGTTATGTATCGTTTGTGTCTGTGACGTCCGCTGGGGGATCGGTCGGCGGCTATCCTTTGTGCTCGTCTGTTCTTGTGGTTTTCTTTGTTGGTGTAGGCTCCTGGCTCGTCTGGCTTGACTGGCTGTAGTCCTTATAAGGACTTTTCGTTATCCCACTCCATAAATAAGGACGCAATGCGGAGGTGCGAGACAGCCACGTGCATATCACAAGCGGAAAATGCTCAACTGCAAGACCAGATAGGTGAGCTAAAGAAACAAATCAAACTGCTTCAAACACCGGCACCGACCAGCGACAATGAAAAGCTGCTTGCTGAAATAAAGGAGATCCAGCAAAATATCAAACAAGAAGTGGAACATATGGCCGAGATGAAGAAGGAAAACGAATAAATGCTATGCGCGATTAAAGCGGAGAGAGAGCTACTGAAAGCTGCAATGGAATGAATCCGAAACAAACCAACAGACGCCATACAAGATAACACAGACAAGTCGGAAGGCGAAACCAAACAAAAGGCCGAACCGAAACCGCAAGATAAAGACAGCAGCCCAACCACGACGTCCGCGAAACTCAAGGGAAAACCAATATCCCGCCAGACATCTGAAGAAAACCAAGATGCCCTGAAGTCGGCATGAGAGTGGCACGAGGCACTTACCTTGAAGGAGTGCATAGAAGCGGCAAAGAGAGAGGGAATTAAACAGGGACACAGACGCAAGGAATTCAGAAGGCGATGGGAAGAAAAAATAAAAGAAGAAGCCCAAGAGACTCAGGGGGAAACCAATAGAATACCCTGAGGTACTCTATGACAGTGAGGCCGACCTGGAGAACTATATAGATGACGGAGAGGTCGTCCCATGGCTGACCACAGAGGAAGCAATCGAAAGACAGCAAGAACTGA
The DNA here is from genome assembly GCA_963921405.1 of Cepaea hortensis. Lineage (NCBI taxonomy): Eukaryota > Metazoa > Mollusca > Gastropoda > Stylommatophora > Helicidae > Cepaea > Cepaea hortensis. The sequence goes on along the minus strand of OY992877.1, from coordinate 211,565,088 downwards.
AACGCAAAAGTGAAAAAAGACGCAAGGTGGAAAATAAAATCGGAAAGCTTCTACAGGCACCACACACACACACACACACACACACACGCACACACGAACGCACGCACGCACGCCCGCCAGCCCGCCCGCCCGCACGCACGCACGCACACACACACACACACGCACGCACACACACAAACACAGAGAGAGAGAGAGAGAGAGAGAGAGAGAGAGAGAGAGAGAGAGAGAGAGAGAGAGAGAGAGAGAGAGAGAGAGAGGGGCAAAACTACCAAATAAAAAGTCCTTACAAGGGCTGCAACCAGTCAAGCCAGACGAGCTAGGATCCCTCACTAACAAAAGAAACCACCAGCGGAGACGGGCACAAAAGACAGCCGTTGACCTAACCCCCAGTTGACGTCACAGACACAAAAGCCGATAAAACCAGTCCGGGTCAGGACCAACATCTAAGATCGCACAAGACAAGAATCAAGGTGGATAAATCCACAAGAACCGCGGACCTAAACAATAACCACAGTTGAAAGAGGCAGGCTGAACGAGGCCGAATTTGGAATTTTTGTTTTTAAAGCAAGAAAGCAGCAAGCATCACATCAGACGAGCCAGAAGCCAACACTGACAAAAGAAACCGCCTAAAGAGATACACTTAAAGGAAAAACTTGCCGGCCAACAAATTCCCCAGCTGGCGTCACAGGCATAAACTCTTCAACCGATAAGCCAGCTAACACTGGAGTAGAGGAAGTTAACAAACTCATCCCGCACCATGAACCACCAATATTATAACCGATGCCACAGAGGCTGGTTGACACGGTGGAAAGTTGTTGTTTTATTTTCGCAAAATGGAAGAAAAGGGTGTGTCTTGTCACCAGATCTCTTCTCCCTATATAGCGAAGTAATAATGAGAGAGATCAAAGAGATGCCAGGAATTCTAATCGGAGGTTATAATATAAACAATATACGCTATGCAGATAACTCTGTATTGGTGGCGGATAATTCAACAGACCTACAACAATTGTTGGACATTGTGGTAACAGAGAGTACAAAGAAAGGGCTCTCATTGAATATCAAGAAAACAGTAACAATGGTGATATCAAAGAAAATGGCGACACCAAAATGTGAGACAGAAATAGAACTACAGCTCTTAACCAAGTGGATAATTTTAAATACCCAGGGGCATTTATAACATCAGATGGAAGATTAAGAGTAGAATAGGGCAGGCAAAGGCCGCATTTCAGAAAATGAAGAGTATCTTATGCAATAAGTCACTATCACTGAATGTATGTAAGAGAGTGCTGAAATGCAATGTAGAACCAGTTTTGCTGTATGGCAGTGAGTCTTGGAATGTAAATGAACAATTTAAGAAGAAATTAGAAGCAACAGAGATGTGGTTTCTGAGACGAATTTTGCAAATTCCTTGGACTGCCAGAGTAACTAACAATTATTGTCTGAAAGAGGTTAATAAAGCTAGAACATTATATACAAAAATAAGAAAGAGAAAACAGTTTTCTTTAGTCATGTGATGAGAAGATAGGCATTAGAAAACATCGTGACAACTAGTGAGATCGAATGTAAGAGAGGCAGAAACAGACCAAGAGAAATTATGCTGGATGGATTGAGACGGTGGCATGGAGGAATATCATCAGCAGAGTTGATCCAGAACACCAAAAACCGAGATCTGTAAACAGTCATGAATGCCTAAGCCAGCTGGCTTGATGATGATGATGATGATGATGATGATGATGGTGATGATGATGATGATGATGATGATGATGATGATGATGATGATGATGATGATGATGATTGTGATCAGAGAAAAAAAAAAGAATATATCCCGGAAACAAGTTACAACAAAACAAACATTAGAAATACAAAGAGGGCAATTACGAACAGATAATGGATGGAGTAAGACAAGAATGTGTTTTGCCACCGGATCTCTTCTCTCTCTTCAGCGAAGTAATAATTAGATAGATCAAAGAGAGGTCAGGAATACGAGTTGTAAGGTAAACAATCTACCTTATGAAGATGAGGCAGTTTTATAGCTGAAACGCAACAGATCTACAAACACTTTTGGCATTGTAGTAATAAACGTTAGTCCCATGTTTTTAACAGGATGTCGCAATCAACCCCATCATTTGTATAAATGTCTGTGATGTCCCGAGATGAATCAAGAACCGACATTATTGCACTCCCGTAAGCGCTCAGTCCTCATCCTCAACAGACAGCGAAGAGTTCCAGTACTAATGATGCCCGTCGCAATCTGATTATATGCCCGTCTGGCTTTATCTGTGAGTGACCACTGTCGACCAGATCCTCTGACCACATCCTGCTGCTGCATTCTCTCCAGACCATGATAGTCTATGTGTTCGTCGGCACTATTCACATGCTCAAAGAGGGTCTTAACCACACCTGCCTTACCATACATCAAATCACCTCTTAATGATGCGGAACCAGTGACATTGTCAGCCTGTTCATTTCCAACCACACCAGTGTCCTGGAGAAAAGATCCAGCGAATGCTCACAATGTGAACTCTGAATCAATGCATGCCAGCCTTTACCTTTCTCAGCATGCTTTGTGAATCAATTACAAACACAACACGCATATACAGTTTGTTATCCGACCAGCAGAAAGCTGCAGTAACCACCTCCACTTCCATTCTTTGACGTGAGGTTGTGGTGTCATATGCCAAGATCTCCTTTACTAAACAATGGCCATATGCTTTTGCTATGAATCCTCAGGCACTTTTTTGGGCCTCTTAACACAGAGCCATCGGTATAGATAATCACATTGTGATTTGCCAGGGTAGTTTACGTTCAGTAGTTTGCCATTACTTTCTGGATGACCATGAACAAGAAGACAATGTGGTCTTCTTCCAAATCGCCTGCAGCTGATTCCGAACGTCGAATGCAGGATTGTGAATCGCGTTCGCTACCTAACAGAGATCAAGCGCAGAATAGGTCAAGCAAAAGCGTACTTCAGGAAACAAAAAGTATCTAACGCAATAAGTTACTACAATTGAATTTCTGAAGAGAGCACTGAATTGTTGCACAGACCCTGCATTTCAGTATGGCAGTGAATCGTGGAGCGTGAAAAAACACATTAGGAAACGCTTGGCTGTAAGGGACATTACGTTGCTGAGACGAATGTTGCGAACACATTGGAATGCCAGAGTAACAAACACTAATGGCATGTAAGCGGCTAATACAATTAAAACATAATATACATCTACAAGAAACGCCGCTATGTGGTTATATAAAGAGAAGAGAGGAATTAGGAAACATAATGACAACTGTACAGGTGAGTGGGAGAGCAGATAGAGGATAACCCAGAAACATGATGGTGGATGGACTGAGACGGTGGCATCAGCCGAGCTGATTCAGAACACTAATAACCGAAATCCGCGGAGAGACACGAACGCTTATGCCAGTTTGCAGGGCAAGTGATGAAGATGATGATGAATACACCTTGCTCCGGGTGTAGCACGCGCGCCTGTCTGATCAATGCATTTGTATTCTTCAGCACCTAGAGGACGAGATATACAAAATAATTCACATGTTTGATGTTAAAGTTGACCGAGGCAATTGCTGTTCATATTGAAAAGCCAACTTTGTGCAGACAAAGAGACATGACGGTTAGTTTAAAATTATCTTAGCAGACCATTCAAATTACTGTGATAAATATGCATGTTTGTATTTTTATATTTCAGCTTGAAGGATTTATCCTTTTGGTTTAGTTTATGTTGTGTGAATTATGCAGTATATATCTGACGAAATGCAGCGAAACATGCCAGGCAATAAATCGTGCAGTCTATTGTTTATGTTTTCATTGTTCATATCCCATGAGATGCCGATTTCTCTATGAATATTTCATCTCTCACAAAGAGCCTCTGAGTGCAGAAGCTTCATGGTGCGCCTGCCCTGACGATGTAACCTGGCGTATTCTGACACACGAATTCACGGGCAGACATATTAAGATCATAAACTCCGCGACAAGTCGCGTCTGATGGTAATAAACATTGACGCAAACTGAACTCTCCCTGAGACTCTTAGACTAATTAGCGGGGTAGAGATAGATGTGTAGTGTTTGTTGGTTGGCTGCCTACGTGATGTTCAGCAGTTGTGTTTAGCTGGTTTTGCGGTCTTAATGACTTCAGTGTGCGTGTTAGCAAGACATCAAAGCATGCTTCTTGTACTCGGAAATATATTTTATAATCCAACATCCAACACAAGGGCAGTCGGCCCTGAAAGCCGCCAAATGTAATCATTAGGAAGATGTTCGTGGAAAATAATTAAAAATATCACGTTATTATAGTTTCTTCTTTCCTTAGTGGGTTGGATGGTTGACTTGTTTGTTGGTTGTTTGATTGTTCGATGTTGATTTATTAATTGTGAATCCTGGGGGAAGCTGTCAGTTTCAACTTTCAGCCCCATGCATTGAAGTAGAAGTCGTCTGTTAGTTACATATCCTTTACATGACGTCGCAGTCAACCAGAAATTTTTTTTTTTTTTTTTTTTTTGCTGTTTGTGATTTTCTGGCAAGTTTACGTTCAGTAGTTTGCCATTTGTTTACTGAACAACCGGTACTCATACCTGTGTATGGGATTTAACGCAAGACTGTCTGCTTGCAAACTGCCCGCAGCTGTGTTTCGAGTGCGGTATGCGGGTTTCTGAATTGTATTAGTAAATCCTTTGCCACAGAGCCGTTGTTTGCTCGCTTTAGACTCAAGCGTATTCCACACACATGCTACTATTCTAGTGAACTGGACGTATTTTGCTTGTGGGTTAGCTTTCCCTCTTACCAGTGCATGATGTGGCTGATGATCTCCAGATGGGTGTATCGAACGTGGGACATCTTGCTTGTGATCGAGAGGTTTTCCGAAAGGTTGTTATGGGATCGAGGTTATGCAAAGGACATGCTATTGAATGAATGAATGAATGAATGAATGAATGAATGAATGAATGAATGAACAGTGTAGGAGTTGAACCCGCAACCTCGGCATTAGCACACTGGATATTTAAAAACGAGCGCTCTTACTCATTCATCCATGTGAAACCCCCCCCCCCCCCAATACGGTATTACGGTACCACATCCACTTGGGACTTGCCGTAGAACTCTACTTCCCCTTTCCCAGAGCGGACACCGGCGGGGTGTAGAAACCTGGTGCTGGATATTCACATCTAGGAAGGGAAATATTAGGATGTGTGTAATCAGGTCATGGTTCAGTAGTTGACATAAGCACTGGCTGGGGCTAGTGTAGGTCCTCGATGTGTCCTCCATTTGTCAGTGTCAGGACACTCCGATACCCCAAAGACAAAATAATTATGATACAGACAGACATACAGACAGACATACTGACTGACAGACAGACAGACAGACAGACAGACAGACAGACAGACAGACAGACAGACAGACAGACAGACAGACAGACAGACAGACAGACAGACAGACAGACAGACAGACAGACAGACAGACTATCCATACGTTCACACTTACACTTATAAAAATCACCCATGTTTAAATATTACATTATTCAAAACTATTTCCTGTAGGGAAACTCCAGTATTGACTATTTAAAAGAGCTTTAATTTAAGTCTGCACATGATACGGGCAAAATAAAAACATTACTCCACTATCAACTAGTGCCATGCTTTAATAATATACTAAGGTAGCTCCCTTAGGATCATAGGAACCTGTGATTACTACATCCAACTTTCAGGGGATGGGTTCATGAAATTAATCCTTCAAACATTCATCCTTCTACATCGGGGTAATTAAACATGCATGCAAAAGAGAATGTCTTTTCTCTATTTATAGGGATATCCCTATTCATACGACCCACCTTTCTCATTAAAAAAACAAAGAAAACCTCACAGCTGTGTTCATCGGCACTTCATATGGTGCATATTGCCTAACTGGACTGTGTTCATAACACAGTGACTAGAACTTTGCATTATATAGACCTCAAGAGCTTGATCTGAATAGTGGAACAATGGCCCAACTACCAGCATGTTTTCTACGTCAGGTTAATCAAGGATAACATACCGTCAGGTTAATCAAGGATAACATACCGTCAGGTTAATCAAGGATAACATAACATAGCGACACAGTGCGGATAATATATAACCTCATTATGTAAACGTGTGTGGAGACATGCAGTTAACTTATTTAACCTGATGCATCTTGCCACGGGGGATAATCAACCATTTTCGTACACTTTCTGTAGTAGCAAAACCGATCACTCTGTTACCCTATAAGTCCTGAAGTCTTCGGGAAACGCTAGCTGTGAAATGGTATCATCTCGACTGGTCTTCCAGAGTGTGTCAACCCCAACTTATCAAACCAGACGGGTATTGTCCAGAGTCATTTGATGAAACCGACACTACCAGGTGAACCTGTTGCCAACGGGCAGTGACTAGGATATTTGAACATTCTACCTGACAGTTTGGCTGGGCTATGTTTCCTTCATGCAGAATATTTCCTAGTAATGTTTGTCAACTCTGATGTGTAGTTCCTTTTTGGCTGTTGAATAGCTTATATTAAATCATTGTATTCTCATGGAATCTCATGTGTGTATTGTCCTTATCTAGACTGGGAGTAAATTAATTAATTTATACTGGATAGCTGTCCAAAGAAATAAGGGGAATATAAACAGTGATAACTTGACTGGCCAGTGAGATTTCTTACATTAATGTGTGTTAGCATCAAGGAAGCCAAAACCACCCTTTTTGCTACACCTCCTTAAACAATACATACATAATTAATCGGGTTGGCCCCCAAAAACAAAACGTTCACAAACTGTGATACCACAGATGCCAATAAATCATTCTGGCTTTGCCTTCATGCCCACAAATATACAGATTTTATGCTGATAAGATTAACGTCTTCGGATACGAAGTTAGTTATTCTTGATTTGTGTATGATTTTTGGTATTTTGATTGTTTTGTTAGTTGAAAAGACATCGCTACAAACTTTTGTAACAGGAAAAATGAATATCAATGATAGGGGGACATAGTTTCCTATTCTTAGGTGCTCAAAGACAAAGAAGCGCAAGACTGACTTCTAGTGGGCCAGAGAAGAAAAAGATAATTAGAAGAAAGAGAAAAAGAGCACCTTATATATTCTCTCCAGTTAACAAAAGAAAGGGATAGAGAATTAGACAGAAGATTTCCAGGACTTCTTTGAGCGGAGGATATACTGTTGTATACCCCAGACAAAAGATCACACTGTTGGACTGTAACAACATCAATTAATTGGACCGACAAAGACCAAAATTACTAGAACAACAAAGACTAAACATAATACAACAGCAAAGACTAGATAAACAAGGTAAAAACAATACGCATCAGTCTTTATTTTGTCCAATACTGTAGCACATATTCATAACTGTGCGGATGACAAAGTGTGGTTACTTATGGACAAGGCAATCAACACTCTACATCACTGACATTCATATAGGCAGTCATGAATTGAACGTCAGGTTAATCAAGGATAACATAACATAGCGACACAGTGCGGATAATATCTACCCTCATTATGTAAACGTGTGTGGAGACATGCAGTTAACTTATTTAATCTGATGCATGTTGTCACGGTGGATAATCCACCATTTGCGTACACTTTATGTAGTAGTAGAACCTATCTCTCTGTCACCCTAGTTCAGTGGTTCTCAACCTTTTTTGGCCCATACACCCCTTCACAATATGCTCAGAATCTCATTCCCACCCTTTTGTATTTCCTCCGTATAAATCCCCCATGCCCCTATACGAATTTCAGAAGGGCGAGAAAAACAGAACAGTAAAATATGGAGGGAAAAACAATATCAAGTTATCAGTTCTTGTAAAAAAAACAATCTTAAATCCCTCCCCTGACCTGGAAACCCTGAAATTACCCCCTAGGGGGGAATTCCCCATCGGTTGAGAACTGCCCTAGTTGGAGTATGGTTTGACACAGTAAGATTAGGCCTAATTAGATGACTGTGTGTTGTGTAGATTAGGCCTAATTAGATGACTGCGTCTTGTGTAGATTAGGCCTAATTAGATGACTGTGTCTTGTGTAGATTAGGCCTAATTAGATGACTGTGTGTTGTGTAGATTAGGCCTAATTAGATGACTGCGTGTTGTGTAGCATCAACATTCATCCTGTCTGAATTTCTCTTCAAGAACAGGAGAATACGACACTGAAAGAGCAGGATGAAGAGGAGGAAGAGTAGATTAAGGGGAAACGTAGGAGGAGGAGAAGGAGGGGGAGTTGGCAAGTAAGAAGAAGAAGAACAAAAGCAAGAAAACAAGAACAAAAGCAAGAAGAACAAGAACAAAAAGAACATGGACAAGAAGAATAAGAACAAAAAGAATGAGAAGAAAAACAAGAACAAGAACATGAACAAGACGAACAAGAAAAAAACCAAGAAACAAGGTGTAGGATGCATATCTTCAGTGTCAACAGGGACTTGAGAGAAGTGCGTATATGTTCAGTATAATCTCAGACTTCTGTCAGCATGCCCAACCGATAAGAGCACTCGATCTTAAACTTCCGGTGTTTTGATGGATAAAGGTAGTGGGTTCACTCCCCCTACACATGTCAGTTGGGCTGAGATGTTGAGCTTTCGTCCTTGCTTTATTTCTATTTTTATTATTATTATTATTTTTTGTTTGGTTGATTGTGATTTCTTGGCACGTTTACGTTCAGTAGTTTTCCATTGCTTTCCTTGACTTGCGAAAGTAAATTACAAGTCCCTCAGAAGTCGAAGTGGTTGGCCTGACGCCGAGTGGCTCTGGTAATAAACGAAGCTAATCCACACGCAAAAATTAGTCCAGTGCACTAGAAGTAGCACGTATAGGGACTACGGTGGAATTCAAAGCTAACGAACGCAACAACAACAACAACAACAACAACAACAACAACAACAACAACAACAACAACAACAACAACAACAACAACAACAACAACAACAACAACAACAACAACAACAACAAAGCCACATCTCTTGTATCTGGCCTATCTTGCCGTAATATAATAAAATCGTTCATACTAGAATGGGCTCTGTTATATTGAATTCAGAAGCAATGTTTCTGTCTTTAGATACATTTTTAACCTGTTTCAGATTTGATTAACGTGTTGTGTTTGTTCCGTTAATTGGCTGCCGATAGACGCCCGTTAATGTCTATATTGTGAGGTTGGTTTCAGTGTCGTACTCGTGGAAACAAAAACATCCTTCAGTACACCAGCACAACCACGACATGAGTAGTTAAACACTGACTCCATTCGAAGATTGTCGCAACTACTTCTTGTCGTACCTATGCCGGTCGCTGAACTAGTTTGTTTGACTTATATATGATATAATGCGTGTGTTAACTGCTGGTTTTTCTAGTGATTGCAGTGTCCACCAACAGTGAACTGTAATTCTAATACTGGGCTGATTGTGTTGGTATTCCGGCAGCAATCGTATGCATGCATTGGTGTGCGTGATGTTAATTTTGTATGGACTGTTATCTGTTCCACTTTACATTGGACAGAGAGTAGCGGTTAGTGTGATATTCGCTGGCACAAGAACGGAACACTATAGGGTTACCCGCTGCCGTGAATTTGGAACGGTGGCTAATAACTAACGATTAAGAACAGTGGTTGATAATTTTTACACTATTTAAGTAAACACGTGACTCTAGAAAATACACTTTACTGCAAGCATACTTCTTTAAGAATGGAAATTATGAAGATAAAACGTTAGTTGCATGTCCTATACAGTTGCAGTCAACCCCAGCATTTTGTGGCTGTTCGTGATGTCTTGGCAAGTTTACATTCAGTAGTTTGCTATTGCTTTCTGAAAGATCGGCACTCATACCATTTCAGAAAAAAAAAAAAAAAACGTAAGGCTGCCAAAACGCCCAAAGCCGTGTTTAGAACGCGGCTATGTGGGATTACGAACTGAATCCGTAACCTCATCGTCACATACCCGACAAAAAAAGTAGTTGCATACCCTTAACAGGCCGTCGCAGTCAATCCCTGCATTTTTGGCTGTTTGTGATCTCATGGCAAGTTTACGTTCAGTAGTTTGCCATTGCTTTCTGAACAACCGGCACCCATACCATTTTTATAAAAAAACACAACGCAAGGTAGTCAGCTGCCAAAATGTCTCGCAACCGTGTTTCGAACGCGGGTATGCGGGAATTCGAACTGCGATCGTAACCCCTTCGCAACGTATCCTGCGTATATGAAGAACATCATACAAATTGGCATTCTTCACTCTTAGAATATCATCACGGTGTGTGTTGTGATCCACTGTGACATCACACAAACTGGCATTCATCACTCTTAGAATATCATCATGGAGTGAGTTGTGAACCACTGTGACGTCATACAAACTGGCATTCTTCACTCTTAGAATATCATCATGGAGTGAGTTGTGAACCACTGTGACGTCATACAAACTGGCATTCTTCACTCTTAGAATATCATCATGGAGTGAGTTGTGATCCACTGTGACGTCATACAAACTGGCATTCTTCACTCTTAGAATATCATCACGGAGTGAGTTGTGATCCACTGTGACGTCATACAAACTGGCATTCTTCACTCTTAGAATATCATCATGGAGTGAGTTGTGAACCACTGTGACGTCATACAAACTGGCACTCTTCACTCTTAGAATATCATCATGGAGTGAGTTGTGATCCACTGTGACGTCATACAAACTGGCATTCTTCCCTCTTAGAATATCATCATGGAGTGAGTTGTGAACCACTGTGATGTCATACAAACTGGCATTCTTCACTCTTAGAATATCATCATGGAGTGAGTTGTGATCCACTGTGATGTCATACAAACTGGCATTCTTCACTCTTAGAATATTATCATGGAGTGAGTTGTGATCCACTGTGACGTCATACAAACTGGCATTCTTCACTCTTAGAATATCATCATGGAGTGAGTTGTGAACCACTGTGACGTCATACAAACTGGCATTCTTCGCTCTTAGACTATCATCATGGAGTGAGTTGGGATCCACTGTGACGTCATGCAAACCGGCATTCTTCACTCTTAGAATATCATCATGGAGTGAGTTGTGAACCACTGTGACGTCATACAAACTGGCATTCTTCACTCTTAGAATATCATCATGGAGTGAGTTGTGATCCACTGTGATGTCATACAAACTGGCATTCTTCACTCTTAGAATATCATCATGGAGTGAGTTGTGATCCACTGTGACGTGATACAAACTGGCATTCTTCACTCTTAGAATATCATCATGGAGTGAGTTGTGATCCACTGTGACGTCATACAAACTGGCATTCTTCCCTCTTAGAATATCATCATGGAGTGAGTTGTGAACCACTGTGATGTCATACAAACTGTCATTCTTCACTCTTAGAATATCATCATGGAGTGAGTTGTGAACCACTGTGATGTCATACAAACTGTCATTCTTCACTCTTAGAATATCATCATGGAGTGAGTTGTGATCCACTGTGACGTCATACAAACTGGCATTCTTGGCTCTTAGAATATCATCAAGAAGTGAGTTGTGATCCACTGTGACGTCATACAAACTGGCATTCTTCGCTCTTAGAATATCATCACGGAGTGAGTTGTTATCCACTGTGACGTCATACAAACTGGCATTCTTCACTCTTAGAATATCATCATGGAGTGAGTTGTGATCCACTGTGACGTCATACAAACTGGCATTCTTCACTCTTAGAATATCATCATGGAGTGAGTTGTGATCCACTGTGATTTCATACAAACTGGCATCCTTCACTTTTAGAATTTCATCATGGAGTGAGTTGTGATCCACTGTGACGTCATACAAACTGGCGTTATTCCCTCTTAGAATATCATTATGGAGTGAGTTGTGATCCACTGTGACGTCATACAAACTGGCATTTTTCCCTCTTAGAATATCATCACGGAGTGAGTTGTGATCCACTGTGACGTCATACAAACTGGCATTCTTCTCTCTTAGAATATCATCATGGAGTGAGTTGTGAACCACTGTGACGTCATACAAACTGGCATTCTTCACTCTTAGAATATCATCACGGAGTGAGTTGTGATCCACTATGACGTCGTACAAAATGGCATTCTCCACTCTTAGAATATCATCATGGGGTGAGTTATGAACCACTGTGACGTCATACAAACTGACATTCTTCACTCTTAGAATATCATCATGGAGTGAGTTGTGATCCACTGTGACGTCATACAAACTGGCATTCTTCACTCTTAGAATATCATCACGGAGTGAGTTGTGAACCACTGTGACGTCATACAAACTGGCATTCTTCACTCTTAGAATATCATCATGGAGTGAGTTGTGATCCACTGTGACGTCATATATACTGGCATTCTTCACTCTTAGAATATCATCACGGAGTGAGTGGTGATCCACTGTGACGTCATACAAACTGGCATTCTTCACTCTTAGAATATCATCACGGAGTGAGTTGTGATCCACTGTGACGTCATACAAACTGGCATTCTTCACTCTTAGAGTATCATCACGGAGTGAGTTGTGAACTACTGTGACGTCATACAAACTGGCATTCTTCGCTCTTAGAATATCATCATGGAGTGAGTTGTGATCCACTGTAATGTCATACAAACTGGCATTCTTCACTCTTAGAACATCATCATGGAGTGAGTTGTGATCCACTGTGATGTCATACAAACTGGCATTCTTCACTCTTAGAATATCATCATGGAATGAGTTGTGATCAACTGTGACGTCATACAAACTTGCATTCTTCACTCTTAGAATATCATCATGGAGTGAGTTGTGAACCACTGTGACGTAATACAAACTGGCATTCTTCACTCTTAAAATATCATCACGGAGTGAGTTGTGAACCACTGTGATGTCATACAAACTGGCATTCTTCACTCTTAGAATATCATCACGGAGTGAGTTGTGATCCACTGTAATGTCATACAAACTGGCATTCTTCACTCTTAGAATATCATCATGGAGTGAGTTGTGATCCACTGTGATGTCATACAAACTGGCATTCTTCACTCTTAGAATATCATCATGGAATGAGTTGTGATCAACTGTGACGTCATACAAACTTGCATTCTTCACTCTTAGAATATCATCATGGAGTGAGTTGTGAACCACTGTGACGTAATACAAACTGGCATTCTTCACTCTTAAAATATCATCACGGAGTGAGTTGTGAACCACTGTGATGTCATACAAACTGGCATTCTTTACTCTTAGAATATCATCACGGAGTGAGTTGGGATCCACTGTGACGTCATGCAAACTGGCATTCTTCACTCTTAGAATATCATCATGGAGTAAGTTGTGAACCACTGTGACGTCATACAAACTGGCATTCTTCACTCTTAGAATATCATCATGGAGTGAGTTGTGATCCACTGTGACGTCATACAAACTGGCATTCTTCCCTCTTAGAATATCATCATGGAGTGAGTTGTGAACCACTGTGATGTCATACAAACTGTCTTTCTTCACTCTTAGAATATCATCATGGAGTGAGTTGTGATCCACTGTGATGTCATACAAACTGGCATTCTTCACTCTTAGAATATCATCATGGAGTGAGTTGTGAACCACTGTGACGTCATACAAACTGGCATTCTTCGCTAATAGAATATCATCATGGAGTGAGTTGCGATCCACTGTGACGTCATACAAACTGGCATTCTTCACTCTTAGAATATTATCATGGAGTGAGTTGTGAACCACTGTGATGTCATACAAACTGGCATTCTTCGCTCTTAGAATATCATCATGGAGTGAGTTGTGATCCACCGTGACGTCATACAAACTGGCATTCTTCGCTCTTAGAATATCATCATGGAGTGAATTGTGATCCACTGTGACGTTATACAAACTGACATTCTTCACTCTTAGAATATCATCACGGAGTGAGTTGTGATCCACTGTGATGTCATACAAACTGGCATTCTTCACTCTTAGAATATCATCATGGAGTGAGTTGTGATCCACTGTGACGTCATACAAACTGACATTCTTCACTATTAGAATATCATCATGGAGTGAGTTGTGAACCACTGTGACGTCATACAAACTGGCATTCTTCACTCTTAGAATATCATCACGGAGTGAGTTTTGATCCACTGTGACGTCATACAGCGGGGTAGGGGTATCCCCTATCAAAGGAGAAGTAAGGCGCCTCCTTCCCTCCGCTAGCCTACGGGACACCCTTGGGCAAGGTGGAGTACCCGTTTAGCCCCCCGATCAGGGTTACGTGAAGCCATGGGTGCAGGTGGTGGATGAAGATGTAGAGCAGCCGACAGATAGTTGTAGGTTATGGTCTACACCTTCACGACGGTAGGCAGAGGATCTCCTTTTTTGAGGAGACAATGGCTACGGTCACTGACCAGTATGGTCACTGCTGGGAAGGAAAGCAATGGCAAACTACCTTCTTTACACATGCCAAGAAAATCATGTTGTGTTCACTTATCGATAATCAGAGAAACGGCGTAAATGGGTGCTCCATAGGAGCAGCCTCGCCCGGTAGGGATAGTCATGCGCACCAGGTGACTCCAGACCGTCAACAGGCTACTAGGTGCAAAAGATTAATATCATTGAAAGTAGGAACTTGGAATGTTAGAACAATGAATGCAGATGGAAAGTTGGAGGACATCAAAAAAGAAATGGAGAGAGAGAAGATTAACATATTAGGAATATCGGAAACGAGATGGAGAGGAGCAGGGATAAGGACAGGAGAGGATTGTAAGATTATTTACTCGGGGGGAGAAGAACAGCAAAGAGGTGTAGCCATTATATTAGATAAGCAAACATCAAATTCTGTCAAAGGATATTGGGCTGTGTCAGACAGAGTTCTATTAGTAAAATTAAACGGAAGACCTTTTAAAATAAATGTAATTCAAGTATATGCCCCAACAAGTGAAAGCAGTGAAGAAAGTATAGAGGCATTTTATAATGACATGGAGTCTGCTTTGAAGAACTGTAAAAAATCAGAAATAAATATCATAATGGGTGATTTCAACGCAAAAATAGGAAAGCAAAGCGATGGATACAGTGTAGGCAACCATGGTTTGGGAGAGAGAAATGAAAGAGGTTACAGACTTGTAGAATGGGCAAAAGAACAAGAATTGGTTGTAGGAAACACCTGGTTTAAACAACATCCTAGAAGATTATGGACATGGAGGAGTCCAGACAGCAGGATTAAAAACCAGATAGATTACATCCTGATGAGCAAAAGGTTTCGAAATGCATTAACAGTTGTAAAAACAGTTCCAAATGCAGACTGTTACAGTGATCACAGATTAATTACTGGCACATTGAGGGTAAAGTTAAAGAAAGTCAAGTATACAGCAGGAAACCCTAAATATGACTTGTGCAAATTGAAAACTGACAAAGAAATACAAGATAATTTTAACATAGAAGTAAAGAACAAATTTGATTTATTGTCTGATCTAGAGATCCTATTTCAAGATGTAGATGATCAATGGGAAATGCTGAAGAATTCAATCAGTTGTGCAGCAGAAAAAACTATTCCAAAAGTAAAGAAAGTTGGCCGTAAGACATGGATGACTGAAGAAATTTTACAACTAATGGAAACAAGAAGACAGAACAAAAATAATCCTGCCAAATATGAAGAAATTCACAGAAAAGTCAGAACCTTATGTAAGGAGGCTAAAGAAACATGGCTTGAGAAAAATTGCAGAGAAATTGAAAAACAACACAACAGTAAAAATGCGAAACTAATGCACAAAAGAATTCAGGAGATTACTAATCAAAGAACACGTACATCAGCAGGCTGCCTAAAGACAAAAGATGGAAGAGTCATAATAGAAAAAGATCAGATTTTACATGTATGGTCAGATTACGTGAAAAACCTTTATGACGATAGCAGAGACGAACAATATATTGTTCAAAATAACAATGAAGGGCCAGCAATTTTGAAGATGGAGGTTCAGAATGCTCTTAATCATATGAAATCTGGCAAAACCCCCGGTCCAGACAGCGTCACAACAGAAATGATTAATGCTTTAGAAGAATATGGAATAGATAAAGTTACCAGTCTGCTTAATACAATATATGATACTGGAAACATACCTCATGAGTTATGTAATTCTGTATTTATTGCAATCCCAAAGAAATCAGGAGCCTTGGAATGTGATCAACATCGAACAATTAGTATAATGAGTCACATCACGAAGATTTTGCTAAGAATTATCATGCAAAGAGTTAGGAGGAAAATACAACCTGAAATAGGAGAAGAACAATGTGGGTTTGTAGTAGGCAAGGGTACAGTAAATGCTGTGTATATACTGAGAACCGTAATCGAACGTTCTATAGAAGTAAACAAAGATCTACACCTTTGCTTCATTGACTACACAAAGGCTTTTGATAAAGTGAGACATGTCAACATGATAAGGATGCTTGAAGATCTACAAATTGATGGGAAAGACCTTAGACTTGTAAAAAACATATATTGGAAACAACAAGCTGCCATAAGAGTTGATAATGAAGTAAGCCAATATCAGCCTATTAAGAGAGGTGTGAGACAGGGATGTGTAATGTCTCCAGATCTGTTTTCCCTGTACAGTGAAAATATTTTCAGAAATATTGAAAATATGGAAGGAATCAACATTGGGGGACGATGCATCAATAACATTAGATATGCAGATGATACAGTCTTGATTGCAGACAATGAACAGGACCTGCAAAATTTAGTAGATGCGGTTGTTACACATAGTGAACAACAAGGGTTAGAATTAAATTGTAAAAAGACACAGATTATGGTCGTCACTAAGAAGAACGAAATACCACAGTGTAATATACAAGTAAATGGGAATACTCTTCAACAAGTGAATAGGTACAATTACCTCGGAACAGTAATAACATCTGATGGGAGATGCCTTGAAGAGATTAGAACAAGAATCGCCATGGCAAAAGTAGCCTTTAGCAAGATGAAAAACATACTGACCAATAAAAAGATGTCAATTGAAACGAGAAAAAGAGTGTTGAGATGCTACATAGAACCTGTACTTTTATATGGATGTGAAGCTTGGACAATGAGCAGCCAGGCTGAAAAATATCTGATGGCTGTAGAAATGTGGTTTCTGAGGAAAATGCAAAGAATACCATGGACAGCCAGAAAGACCAATGAACAAGTCCTTCAAGAAACAAATGAAGATCGTAAACTGATCAGAGACATTAGACGTAGACAGTCACAATTTTTTGGGCATGTTATGAGAAGAAATGATTTGGAGAACTTGGTGACAACTGGTAAGATCGAGGGGAACAGACCAAGGGGAAGACCTAGAAACAAGTATCTGGATGGCTTGGCCTTGTGGCATGGTCGAGACAAAAACACGGAACTGATCCACGACTCTGTTGATCGAGTGAGATGGCAGAACATGACCGCCCACGCTTACCGGCATGGCACATGATGGATGGATGGACGTCATACAAACTGGCATTCTTCACTCTTAGAATATCATAACGGAGTGAGTTGTGATCCACTGTGACGTCATACAAACTGGCATTCTTCACTCTTAGAATATCATCACGGAGTGAGATGTGATCCACAGTGATGTCATACAAACTGGCATTCTTCACTCTTAGAATATCATCACTGAATGAGTTGTGATCCACTGTGACGTCATACAAACTGGCATTCTTCACTCTTAGAATATCATCACGGAGTGAGTTGTGATCCACTGTGATGTCATACAAACTGGCATTCTTTACTCTTAGAATATCATCACTGATTGAGTTGTGATCCACTGTGACGTCATACAAACTGGCATTCTTCGCTCTTAGAATATCATCATGGAGTGAGTTGTGATCCACTGTGACGTCATACAAACTGGCATTCTTCACTCTTAGAATATCATCATGGAGTGAGTTGTGAACCACTGTGATGTCATACAAACTGACATTCTTCACTCTTAGAATATCATCATGGAGTGAGTTGTGATCCACTGTGACGTCATACAAACTGGCATTCTTGGCTCTTAGAATATCATCAAGAAGTGAGTTGTGATCCAATGTGACGTCATACAAACTGGCATTCTTCGCTCTTAGAATATCATCACGGAGTGAGTTGTTATCCACTGTGACGTCATACAAACTGGCATTCTTCACTCTTAGAATATCATCATGGAGTGAGTTGTGATCCACTGTGACGTCATACAAACTGGCATTCTTCACTCTTAGAATATCATCATGGAGTGAGTTGTGATCCACTGTGATTTCATACAAACTGGCATCCTTCACTCTTAGAATTTCATCATGGAGTGAGTTGTGATCCACTGTGACGTCATACAAACTGGCGTTATTCCCTCTTAGAATATCATTATGGAGTGAGATGTGATCCACTGTGACGTCATACAAACTGGCATTTTTCCCTCTTAGAATATCATCACGGAGTGAGTTGTGATCCACTGTGACGTCATACAAACTGGCATTCTTCCCTCTTAGAATATCATCATGGAGTGAGTTGTGAACCACTGTGACGTCATACAAACTGGCATTCTTCACTCTTAGAATATCATCACGGAGTGAGTTGTGATCCACTATGACGTCGTACAAAATGGCATTCTTCACTCTTAGAATATCATCATGGAGTGAGTTATAAACCACTGTGACGTCATACAAACTGGCATTCTTCACTCTTAGAATATCATCATGGAGTGAGTTGTGATCCACTGTGACGTCATACAAACTGGCATTCTTCACTCTTAGAATATCATCACGGAGTGAGTTGTGAACCACTGTGACGTCATACAAACTGGCATTCTTCACTCTTAGAATATCATCATGGAGTGAGTTGTGATCCACTGTGACGTCATATAAACTGGCATTCTTCACTCTTAGAATATCATCACGGAGTGAGTGGTGATCCAATGTGACGTCATACAAACTGGCATTCTTCACTCTTAGAATATCATCATGGAGTAAGTTGTGAACCACTGTGACGTCATACAAACTGGCATTCTTCACTCTTAGAATATCATCATGGAGTGAGTTGTGATCCACTGTGACGTCATACAAACTGGCTATCTTCCCTCTTTGAATATCATCATGGAGTGAGTTGTGAACCACTGTGATGTCATACAAACTGTCATTCTTCACTCTTAGAATATCATCATGGAGTGAGTTGTGATCCACTGTGATGTCATACAAACTGGCATTCTTCACTCTTAGAATATCATCATGGAGTGAGTTGTGAACCACTGTGACGTCATACAAACTGGCATTAATCGCTCTTAGAAAATCATCATGGAGTGAGTTGTGATCCACTGTGACGTCATACAAACTGGCATTCTTCACTCTTAGAATATTATCATGGAGTGAGTTGTGAACCACTGTGATGTCATACAAACTGGCATTCTTCGCTCTTAGAATATCATCATGGAGTGAGTTGTGATCCACTGTGACGTCATACAAACTGGCATTCTTCGCTCTTAGAATATCATCATAGAGTGAATTGTGATCCACTGTGACGTCATACAAACTGACATTCTTCACTCTTAGAATATCATCACGGAGTGAGTTGTGATCCACTGCGATGTCATACAAACTGGCATTCTTCACTCTTAGAATATCATCATGGAGTGAGTTGTGATCCACTGTGACGTCATACAAACTGACATTCTTCACTATTAGAATATCATCATGGAGTGAGTTGTGAACCACTGTGACGTCATACAAACTGGCATTTTTCACTCTTAGAATATCATCATGGAGTGAGTTGTGAACCACTGTGACGTCATACAAACTGGCATTCTTCACTCTTAGAATGTCATCACGGAGTGAGTTTTGATCCACTGTGACGTCATACAAACTGGCATTCTTCACTCTTAGAATATCATCACGGAGTGAGTTGTGATCCACTGTGACGTCATACAAACTGGCATTCTTCACTCTTAGAATATCATCACGGAGTGAGTTGTGATCCACAGTGATGTCATACAAACTGGCATTCTTGACTCTTAGAATATCATCACTGAATGAGTTGTGATCCACTGTGACGTCATACAAACTGGAATTCTTCACTCTTAGAATATCATTATGGAGTAAGTTGTGAACCACTGTGACGTCATACAAACTGGCATTCTTCACTCTTAGAATATCATCATGGAGTGAGTTGTGATCCACTGTGACGTCATACAAACTGGCATTCTTCGCTCTTAGAATATCATCATGGAGTGAGTTGTGATCCACTGTGACGTCATACAAACTGGCATTCTTCACTCTTAGAATATCATCATGGAGTGAGTTATGAACCACTGTGATGTCATACAAACTGGCATTCTTCTCTCTTAGAATATCATCATGGAGTGAGTTGTGATCCACTGTGACGTCATACAAACTGGCATTCTTGGCTCTTAGAATATCATCAAGAAGTGAGTTGTGATCCACTGTGACGTCATACAAACTGGCATTCTTCGCTCTTAGAATATCATCACGGAGTGAGTTGTTATCCACTGTGACGTCATACAAACTGGCATTCTTCACTCTTAGAATATCATCATGGAGTGAGTTGTGATCCACTGTGACGTCATACAAACTGGCATTCTTCACTCTTAGAATATCATCATGGAGTGAGTTGTGATCCACTGTGATTTCATATAAACTGGCATCCTTCACTCTTAGAATTTCATCATGGAGTGAGTTGTGATCCACTGTGACGTCATACAAACTGGCGTTATTCCCTCTTAGAATATCATTATGGAGTGAGTTGTGATCCACTGTGACGTCATACAAACTGGCATTTTTCCCTCTTAGAATATCATCACGGAGTGAGTTGTGATCCACTGTGACGTCATACAAACTGGCATTCTTCCCTCTTAGAATATCATCATGGAGTGAGTTGTGAACCACTGTGACGTCATACAAACTGGCATTCTTCACTCTTAGAATATCATCACGGAGTGAGTTGTGATCCACTATGACGTCGTACAAAATGGCATTCTTCACTCTTAGAATATCATCATGGAGTGAGTTATGAACCACTGTGACGTCATACAAACTGGCATTCTTCACTCTTAGAATATCATCATGGAGTGAGTTGTGATCCACTGTGACGTCCTACAAACTGGCATTCTTCACTCTTAGAATATCATCACGGAGTGAGTTGTGATCCATTGTGACGTCATACAAACTGGCATTCTTCACTCTTAGAGTATCATCACGGAGTGAGTTGTGAACTACTGTGACGTCATACAAACTGGCATTCTTCGCTCTTAGAATATCATCATGGAGTGAGTTATGAACCACTGTGACGTCATACAAACTGGCATTCTTCACTCTTAGAATATCATCATGGAGTGAGTTGTGATCCACTGTGACGTCCTACAAACTGGCATTCTTCACTCTTAGAATATCATCACGGAGTGAGTTGTGAACTACTGTGACGTCATACAAACTGGCATTCTTCACTCTTAGAATATCATCATGGAGTGAGTTGTGATCCACTGTGATGTCATACAAACTGGCATTCTTCACTCTTAGAATATCATCATGGAATGAGATGTGATCAACTGTGACGTCATACAAACTTGCATTCTTCACTCTTAGAATATCATCATGGAGTGAGTTGTGAACCACTGTGACGTAATACAAACTGGTATTCTTCACTCTTAGAATATCATCACGGAGTGAGTTGTGAACCACTGTGATGTCATACAAACTGGCATTCTTTACTGTTAGAATATCATCATGGAGTGAGTTGTGATCCACTGTGACGTCATACAAACTGGCATTCTTCACTCTTAGAATATCATCATGGAGTGAGTTGTGAACCACTGTGATGTCATACAAACTGGCATTCTTCACTCTTAGAATATCATCATGGAGTGAGTTGTGATCCACTGTGACGTCATACAAACTGGCATTCTTGGCTCTTAGAATATCATCAAGAAGTGAGTTGTGATCCACTGTGACGTCATACAAACTGGCATTCTTCACTCTTAGAATATCATCATGGAGTGAGTTGTGATCCACTGTGACGTCATACAAACTGGCATACTTCACTCTTAGAATATCATCATGGAGTGAGTTGTGATCCACTGTGATTTCATACAAACTGGCATCCTTCACTCTTAGAATTTCATCATGGAGTGAGTTGTGATCCACTGTGACGTCATACAAACTGGCGTTATTCCCTCTTACAATATCATTATGGAGTGAGTTGTGATCCACTGTGACGTCATACAAACTGGCATTTTTCCCTCTTAGAATATCATCACGGAGTGAGTTGTGATCCACTGTGACGTCATACAAACTGGCATTATTCCCTCTTAGAATATCATCATGGAGTGAGTTGTGAACCACTGTGACGTCATACAAACTGGCATTCTTCAATCTTAGAATATCATCACGGAGTGAGTTGTGATCCACTATGACGTCGTACAAAATGGCATTCTTCACTCTTAGAATATCATCATGGAGTGAGTTATGAACCACTGTGACGTCATACAAACTGGCATTCTTCACTCTTAGAATATCATCATGGAGTGAGTTGTGATCCACTGTGACGTCATACAAACTGGCATTCTTCACTCTTAGAATATCATCACGGAGTGAGTTGTGAACCACTGTGACGTCATACAAACTGGCATTCTTCACTCTTAGAATATCACCATGGAGTGAGTTGTGATCCACTGTGACGTCATATAAACTGGCATTCTTCACTCTTAGAATATCATCACGGAGTGAGTTGTGATCCACTGTGACGTCATACAAACTGGCATTCTTCACTCTTAGAATATCATCACGGAGTGAGTTGTGATCCACTGTGACGTCCTACAAACTGGCATTCTTCACTCTTAGAATATCATCACGGAGTGAGTTGTGATCCACTGTGACGTCATACAAACTGGCATTCTTCACTCTTAGAGTATCATCACGGAGTGAGTTGTGAACTACTGTGACGTCATACAAACTGGCATTCTTCACTCTTAGAATATCATCAAGGAGTGAGTTGTGATCCACTGTGATGTCATACAAACTGGCATTCTTCACTCTTAGAATATCATCATGGAATGAGATGTGATCAACTGTGACGTCATACAAACTTGCATTCTTCACTCTTAGAATATCATCATGGAGTGAGTTGTGAACCACTGTGACGTAATACAAACTGGCATTCTTCACTCTTAGAATATCATCACGGAGTGAGTTGTGAACCACTGTGATGTCATACAAACTGGCATTCTTTACTGTTAGAATATCATCATGGAGTGAGTTGTGATCCACTGTGACGTCATACAAACTGGCATTCTTCACTCTTAGAATATCATCATGGAGTGAGTTGTGAACCACTGTGATGTCATACAAACTGGCATTCTTCACTCTTAGAATATCATCATGGAGTGAGTTGTGATCCACTGTGACGTCATACAAACTGGCATTCTTGGCTCTTAGAATATCATCAAGAAGTGAGTTGTGATCCACTGTGACGTCATACAAACTGGCATTCTTCACTCTTAGAATATCATCATGGAGTGAGTTGTGATCCACTGTGACGTCATACAAACTGGCATACTTCACTCTTAGAATATCATCATGGAGTGAGTTGTGATCCACTGTGATTTCATACAAACTGGCATCCTTCACTCTTAGAATTTCATCATGGAGTGAGTTGTGATCCACTGTGACGTCATACAAACTGGCGTTATTCCCTCTTACAATATCATTATGGAGTGAGTTGTGATCCACTGTGACGTCATACAAACTGGCATTTTTCCCTCTTAGAATATCATCACGGAGTGAGTTGTGATCCACTGTGACGTCATACAAACTGGCATTATTCCCTCTTAGAATATCATCATGGAGTGAGTTGTGAACCACTGTGACGTCATACAAACTGGCATTCTTCAATCTTAGAATATCATCACGGAGTGAGTTGTGATCCACTATGACGTCGTACAAAATGGCATTCTTCACTCTTAGAATATCATCATGGAGTGAGTTATGAACCACTGTGACGTCATACAAACTGGCATTTTTCACTCTTAGAATATCATCATGGAGTGAGTTGTGATCCACTGTGACGTCATACAAACTGGCATTCTTCACTCTTAGAATATCATCACGGAGTGAGTTGTGAACCACTGTGACGTCATACAAACTGGCATTCTTCACTCTTAGAATATCACCATGGAGTGAGTTGTGATCCACTGTGACGTCATATAAACTGGCATTCTTCACTCTTAGAATATCATCACGGAGTGAGTTGTGATCCACTGTGACGTCATACAAACTGGCATTCTTCACTCTTAGAATATCATCACGGAGTGAGTTGTGATCCACTGTGACGTCATACAAACTGGCATTCTTCACTCTTAGAGTATCATCACGGAGTGAGTTGTGAACTACTGTGACGTCATACAAATTGGCATTCTTCGCTCTTAGAATATCATCATGGAGTGAGTTATGAACCACTGTGATTTCATACAAACTGGCATTCTTCACTCTTAGAATATCATCATGGAGTGAGTTGTGATCCACTGTGACGTCATACAAATTGGCATTCTTCACTCTTAGAATATCATCACGGAGTGAGTTTTGATCCACTGTGACGTCATACAAACTGGCATTCTTCACTCTTAGAATATCATCACGGAGTGAGTTGTGATCCACTGTAATGTCATACAAACTGGCATTCTTCACTCTTAGAATATCATCATGGAGTGAGTTGTGATCCACTGTGATGTCATACAAACTGGCATTCTTCACTCTTAGAATATCATCATGGAATGAGTTGTGATCAACTGTGACGTCATACAAACTTGCATTCTTCACTCTTAGAATATCATCATGGAGTGAGTTGTGAACCACTTTGACGTAATACAAACTGGCATTCTTCACTCTTAGAATATCATCACGGAGTGAGATGTGAACCACTGTGATGTCATACAAACTGGCATTCTTTACTCATAGAATATCATCACTGATTGAGTTGTGATCCACTGTGACGTCATACAAACTGGCATTCTTCGCTCTTAGAATATCATCATGGAGTGAGTTGTGATCCACTGTGACGTCATACAAACTGGCATTCTTGGCTCTTAGAATATCATCAAGAAGTGAGTTGTGATCCACTGTGACGTCATACAAACTGGCATTCTTCGCTCTTAGAATATCATCACGGAGTGAGTTGTTATCCACTGTGACGTCATACAAACTGGCATTCTTCACTCTTAGAATATCATCATGGAGTGAATTGTGATACACTGTGATTTCATACAAACTGGCATCCTTCACTCTTAGAATTTCATCATGGAGTGAGTTGTGATCCACTGTGACGTCATACAAACTGGCGTTATTCCCTCTTAGAATATCATTATGGAGTGAGTTGTGATCCACTGTGACGTCATACAAACTGGCATTTTTCCCTCTTAGAATATCATCACGGAGTGAGTTGTGATCCACTGTGACGTCATACAAACTGGCATTCTTCCCTCTTAGAATATCATCATGGAGTGAGTTGTGAACCACTATGACGTCATACAAACTGGCATTCTTCACTCTTCGAATATCATCACGGAGTGAGTTGTGATCCACAATGACGTCGTACAAAATGACATTCTTGACTCGTAGAATATCATCATGGAGTGAGTTATGAACCACTGTGACGTCATACAAACTGGCATTCTTCACTCTTAGAATATCATCATGGAGTGAGTTGTGATCCACTGTGACGTCATACAAACTGGCATTCTTCACTCCTAGAATATCATCACGGAGTGAGTTGTGAACCACTGTGACGTCATACAAACTGGCATTCTTCACTCTTAGAATATCATCATGGAGTGAGTTGTGATCCACTGTGACGTCATATAAACTGGCATTCTTCACTCTTAGAATATCATCACGGAGTGAGTTGTGATCCACTGTAACGTCATACAAACTGGCATTCTTCACTCTTAGAATATCATCACGGAGTGAGTTGTGATCCATTGTGACGTCATACAAACTGGCATTCTTCACTCTTAGAGTTTCATCACGGAGTGAGTTGTGAACTACTGTGACGTCATACAAACTGGCATTCTTCGCTCTTAGAATATCATCATGGAGTGAGTTATGAACCACTGTGATGTCATACAAACTGGCATTCTTCACTCTTAGAATATCATCATGGAGTGAGTTGTGATCCACTGTGACGTTATACAAATTGGCATTCTTCACTCTTAGAATATCATCACGGAGTGAGTTGTGATCCACAGTGATGTCATACAAACTGGCATTTTTCCCTCTTAGAATATCATCACGGAGTGAGTTGTGATCCACTGTGACGTCATACAAACTGGCATTCTTCCCTCTTAGAATATCATCATGGAGTGAGTTGTGAACCACTGTGACGTCATACAAACTGGCATTCTTCACTCTTAGAATATCATCACGGAGTGAGTTGTGATCCACTATGACGTCGTACAAAATGGCATTCTTCACTCTTAGAATATCATCATGGAGTGAGTTATGAACCACTGTGACGTCATACAAACTGGCATTCTTCACTCTTAGAATATCATCATGGAGTGAGTTGTGATCCACTGTGACGTCATACAAACTGGCATTCTTCACTCTTAGAATATCATCACGGAGTGAGTTGTGAACCACTGTGACGTCATACAAACTGGCATTCTTCACTCTTAGAATATCATCATGGAGTGAGTTGTGATCCACTGTGACGTCATATAAACTGGCATTCTTCACTCTTAGAATATCATCACGG
The DNA here is from genome assembly GCA_963921405.1 of Cepaea hortensis. Lineage (NCBI taxonomy): Eukaryota > Metazoa > Mollusca > Gastropoda > Stylommatophora > Helicidae > Cepaea > Cepaea hortensis. The sequence goes on along the minus strand of OY992877.1, from coordinate 211,538,388 downwards.
AGTGAGTGGTGATCCAATGTGACGTCATACAAACTGGCATTCTTCACTCTTAGAATATCATCATGGAGTAAGTTGTGAACCACTGTGACGTCATACAAACTGGCATTCTTCACTCTTAGAATATCATCATGGAGTGAGTTGTGATCCACTGTGACGTCATACAAACTGGCATTCTTCCCTCTTTGAATATCATCATGGAGTGAGTTGTGAACCACTGTGATGTCATACAAACTGTCATTCTTCACTCTTAGAATATTATCATGGAGTGAGTTGTGAACCACTGTGATGTCATACAAACTGGCATTCTTCGCTCTTAGAATATCATCATGGAGTGAGTTGTGATCCACTGTGACGTCATACAAACTGGCATTCTTCGCTCTTAGAATATCATCATGGAGTGAATTGTGATCCACTGTGACGTCATACAAACTGACATTCTTCACTCTTAGAATATCATCACGGAGTGAGTTGTGATCCACTGTGATGTCATACAAACTGGCATTCTTCACTCTTAGAATATCATCATGGAGTGAGTTGTGATCCGATGTGACGTCATACAAACTGACATTCTTCACTATTAGAATATCATCATGGAGTGAGTTGTGAACCACTGTGACGTCATACAAACTGGCATTTTTCACTCTTAGAATATCATCATGGAGTGAGTTGTGAACCACTGTGACGTCATACAAACTGGCATTCTTCACTCTTAGAATGTCATCACGGAGTGAGTTTTGATCCACTGTGACGTCATACAAACTGGCATTCTTCACTCTTAGAATATCATCACGGAGTGAGTTGTGATCCACTGTGACGTCATACAAACTGGCATTCTTCACTCTTAGAATATCATCACGGAGTGAGTTCTGATCCACAGTGATGTCATACAAACTGGCATTCTTCACTCTTAGAATATCATCACTGAATGAGTTGTGATCCACTGTGACGTCATACAAACTGGCATTCTTCACTCTTAGAATATCATCATGGAGTAAGTTGTGAACCACTGTGACGTCATACAAACTGGCATTCTTCTCTCTTAGAATATCATCATGGAGTGAGTTGTGATCCACTGTGACGTCATACAAACTGGCATTCTTGGCTCTTAGAATATCATCAAGAAGTGAGTTGTGATCCACTGTGACGTTTTACAAACTGGCATTCTTCGCTCTTAGAATATCATCACGGAGTGAGTTGTTATCCACTGTGACGTCATACAAACTGGCATTCTTCACTCTTAGAATATCATCATGGAGTGAGTTGTGATCCACTGTGACGTCATACAAACTGGCATTCTTCACTCTTAGAATATCATCATGGAGTGAGTTGTGATCCACTGTGATTTCATACAAACTGGCATCCTTCACTCTTAGAATTTCATCATGGAGTGAGTTGTGATCCACTGTGACGTCATACAAACTGGCGTTATTCCCTCTTAGAATATCATTATGGAGTGAGTTGTGATCCACTGTGACGTCATACAAACTGGCATTTTTCCCTCTTAGAATATCATCACGGAGTGAGTTGTGATCCACTGTGACGTCATACAAACTGGCATTCTTCCCTCTTAGAATATCATCATGGAGTGAGTTGTGAACCACTGTGACGTCATACAAACTGGCATTCTTCACTCTTAGAATATCATCACGGAGTGAGTTGTGATCCACTATGACGTCGTACAAAATGGCATTCTTCACTCTTAGAATATCATCATGGAGTGAGTTATGAACCACTGTGACGTCATACAAACTGGCATTCTTCACTCTTAGAATATCATCATGGAGTGAGTTGTGATCCACTGTGACGTACTACAAACTGGCATTCTTCACTCTTAGAATATCATCACGGAGTGAGTTGTGATCCACTGTGACGTCATACAAACTGGCATTCTTCACTCTTAGAGTATCATCACGGAGTGAGTTGTGAACTACTGTGACGTCATACAAACTGGCATTCTTCACTCTTAGAATATCATCACGGAGTGAGTTGTGATCCACTGTGATGTCATACAAACTGGCATTCTTCACTCTTAGAATATCATCATGGAGTGAGTTGTGATCCGATGTGACGTCATACAAACTGACATTCTTCACTATTAGAATATCATCATGGAGTGAGTTGTGAACCACTGTGACGTCATACAAACTGGCATTTTTCACTCTTAGAATATCATCATGGAGTGAGTTGTGAACCACTGTGACGTCATACAAACTGGCATTCTTCACTCTTAGAATGTCATCACGGAGTGAGTTTTGATCCACTGTGACGTCATACAAACTGGCATTCTTCACTCTTAGAATATCATCACGGAGTGAGTTGTGATCCACTGTGACGTCATACAAACTGGCATTCTTCACTCTTAGAATATCATCACGGAGTGAGTTGTGATCCACAGTGATGTCATACAAACTGGCATTCTTCACTCTTAGAATATCATCACTGAATGAGTTGTGATCCACTGTGACGTCATACAAACTGGAATTCTTCACTCTTAGAATATCATCATGGAGTAAGTTGTGAACCACTGTGACGTCATACAAACTGGCATTCTTCACTCTTAGAATATCATCATGGAGTGAGTTGTGATCCACTGTGACGTCATACAAACTGGCATTCTTCGCTCTTAGAATATCATCATGGAGTGAGTTGTGATCCACAGTGACGTCATACAAACTGGCATTCTTCACTCTTAGAATATCATCATGGAGTGAGTTGTGAACCACTGTGATGTCATACAAACTGGCATTCTTCTCTCTTAGAATATCATCATGGAGTGAGTTGTGATCCACTGTGACGTCATACAAACTGGCATTCTTGGCTCTTAGAATATCATCAAGAAGTGAGTTGTGATCCACTGTGACGTCATACAAACTGGCATTCTTCGCTCTTAGAATATCATCACGGAGTGAGTTGTTATCCACTGTGACGTCATACAAACTGGCATTCTTCACTCTTAGAATATCATCATGGAGTGAGTTGTGATCCACTGTGACGTCATACAAACTGGCATTCTTCACTCTTAGAATATCATCATGGAGTGAGTTGTGAACCACTGTGATTTCATACAAACTGGCATCCTTCACTCTTAGAATTTCATCATGGAGTGAGTTGTGATCCACTGTGACGTCATACAAACTGGCGTTATTCCCTCTTAGAATATCATTATGGAGTGAGTTGTGATCCACTGTGACGTCATACAAACTGGCATTTTTCCCTCTTAGAATATCATCACGGAGTGAGTTGTGATCCACTGTGACGTCATACAAACTGGCATTCTTCCCTCTTAGAATATCATCATGGAGTGAGTTGTGAACCACTGTGACGTCATACAAACTGGCATTCTTCACTCTTAGAATATCATCACGGAGTGAGTTGTGATCCACTATGACGTCGTACAAAATGGCATTCTTCACTCTTAGAATATCATCATGGAGTGAGTTATGAACCACTGTGACGTCATACAAACTGGCATTCTTCACTCTTAGAATATCATCATGGAGTGAGTTGTGATCCACTGTGACGTCCTACAAACTGGCATTCTTCACTCTTAGAATATCATCACGGAGTGAGTTGTGATCCACTGTGACGTCATACAAACTGGCATTCTTCACTCTTAGAGTATCATCACGGAGTGAGTTGTGAACTACTGTGACGTCATACAAACTGGCATTCTTCGCTCTTAGAATATCATCATGGAGTGAGTTATGAACCACTGTGATGTCATACAAACTGGCATTCTTCACTCTTAGAGTATCATCACGGAGTGAGTTGTGATCCACTGTAATGTCATACAAACTGGCATGCTTCACTCTTAGAATATCATCATGGAGTGAGTTGTGATCCACTGTGATGTCATACAAACTGGCATTCTTCACTCTTAGAATATCATCATGGAATGAGTTGTGATCAACTGTGACGTCATACAAACTTGCATTCTTCACTCTTAGAATATCATCATGGAGTGAGTTGTGAACCACTGTGACGTAATACAAACTGGCATTCTTCACTCTTAGAATATCATCACGGAGTGAGTTGTGAACCACTGTGATGTCATACAAACTGGCATTCTTTACTCTTAGAATATCATCATGGAGTGAGTTGTGATCCACTGTGACGTCATACAAACTGGCATTCTTCACTCTTAGAATATCATCATGGAGTGAGTTGTGAACCACTGTGATGTCATACAAACTGGCATTCTTCACTCTTAGAATATCATCATGGAGTGAGTTGTGATCCACTGTGACGTCATACAAACTGGCATTCTTCACTCTTAGAATATCATCACGGAGTGAGTTGTGATCCATTGTGATGTCATACAAACTGGCATTCTTTACTCTTAGAATATCATCACTGATTGAGTTGTGATCCACTGTGACGTCATACAAACTGGCATTCTTCACTCTTAGAATATCATCATGGAGTGAGTTGTGAACCACTGTGATGTCATACAAACTGGCATTCTTCACTCTTAGAATATCATCATGGAGTGAGTTGTGATCCACTGTGACGTCATACAAACTGGCATTCTTGGCTCTTAGAATATCATCAAGAAGTGAGTTGTGATCCACTGTGACGTCATACAAACTGGCATTCTTCGCTCTTAGAATATCATCACGGAGTGAGTTGTTATCCACTGTGACGTCATACAAACTGGCATTCTTCACTCTTAGAATATCATCATGGAGTGAGTTGTGATCCACTGTGACGTCATACAAACTGGCATTCTTCACTCTTAGAATATCATCATGGAGTGAGTTGTGATCCACTGTGATTTCATACAAACTGGCATCCTTCACTCTTAGAATTTCATCATGGAGTGAGTTGTGATCCACTGTGACGTCATACAAACTGGCGTTATTCCCTCTTACAATATCATTATGGAGTGAGTTGTGATCCACTGTGACGTCATACAAACTGGCATTTTTCCCTCTTAGAATATCATCATGGAGTGAGTTGTGAACCACTGTGACGTCATACAAACTGGCATTCTTCAATCTTAGAATATCATCACGGAGTGAGTTGTGATCCACTATGACGTCGTACAAAATGGCATTCTTCACTCTTAGAATATCATCATGGAGTGAGTTATGAACCACTGTGACGTCATACAAACTGGCATTCTTCACTCTTAGAATATCATCATGGAGTGAGTTGTGATCCACTGTGACGTCATACAAACTGGCATTCTTCACTCTTAGAATATCATCACGGAGTGAGTTGTGAACCACTGTGACGTCATACAAACTGGCATTCTTCACTCTTAGAATATCATCATGGAGTGAGTTGTGATCCACTGTGACGTCATATAAACTGGCATTCTTCACTCTTAGAATATTATCACGGAGTGAGTTGTGATCCACTGTGACGTCATACAAACTGGCATTCTTCACTCTTAGAATATCATCACGGAGTGAGTTGTGATCCACTGTGACGTCATACAAACTGGCATTCTTCACTCTTAGAGTATCATCACGGAGTGAGTTGTGAACTACTGTGACGTCATACAAATTGGCATTCTTCGCTCTTAGAATATCATCATGGAGTGAGTTATGAACCACTGTGATTTCATACAAACTGGCATTCTTCACTCTTAGAATATCATCATGGAGTGAGTTGTGATCCACTGTGACGTCATACAAATTGGCATTCTTCACTCTTAGAATATCATCACGGAGTGAGTTGTGATCCACTGTGACGTCATACAAACTGGCATTCTTCACTCTTAGAATATCATCACGGAGTGAGTTGTGATCCACTGTAATGTCATACAAACTGGCATTCTTCACTCTTAGAATATCATCATGGAGGAGTGAGTTGTGATCCACTGTGATGTCATACAAACTGGCATTCTTCACTTTTAGAATATCATCATGGAGTGAGTTGTGAACCACTGTGATGTCATACAAACTGGCATTCTTCACTCTTAGAATATCATCATGGAGTGAATTGTGATCCACTGTGACGTCATACAAACTGGCATTCTTGGCTCTTAGAATATCATCAAGAAGTGAGTTGTGATCCACTGTGACGTCATACAAACTGGCATTCTTCGCTCTTAGAATATCATCACGGAGTGAGTTGTTATCCACTGTGACGTCATACAAACTGGCATTCTTCACTCTTAGAATATCATCATGGAGTGAATTGTGATACACTGTGATTTCATACAAACTGGCATCCTTCACTCTTAGAATTTCATCATGGAGTGAGTTGTGATCCACTGTGACGTCATACAAACTGGCGTTATTCCCTCTTAGAATATCATTATGGAGTGAGTTGTGATCCACTGTGACGTCATACAAACTGGCATTTTTCCCTCTTAGAATATCATCACGGAGTGAGTTGTGATCCACTGTGACGTCATACAAACTGGCATTCTTCCCTCTTAGAATATCATCATGGAGTGAGTTGTGAACCACTATGACGTCATACAAACTGGCATTCTTCACTCTTCGAATATCATCATGGAGTGAGTTGTGAACCACTGTGACGTCATACAAACTGGCATTCTTCACTCTTAGAATATCATCACGGAGTGAGTTGTGATCCACTGTGACGTCATACAAACTGGCATTCTTCACTCTTAGAATATCATCACGGAGTGAGTTGTGATCCACTGTGACGTCATACAAACTGGCATTCTTCACTCTTAGAGTATCATCACGGAGTGAGTTGTGAACTACTGTGACGTCATACAAATTGGCATTCTTCGCTCTTAGAATATCATCATGGAGTGAGTTATGAACCACTGTGATTTCATACAAACTGGCATTCTTCACTCTTAGAATATCATCATGGAGTGAGTTGTGATCCACTGTGACGTCATACAAATTGGCATTCTTCACTCTTAGAATATCATCACGGAGTGAGTTGTGATCCACTGTGACGTCATACAAACTGGCATTCTTCACTCTTAGAATATCATCACGGAGTGAGTTGTGATCCACTGTAATGTCATACAAACTGGCATTCTTCACTCTTAGAATATCATCATGGAGTGAGTTGTGATCCACTGTGATGTCATACAAACTGGCATTCTTCACTCTTAGAATATCATCATGGAGTGAGTTGTGAACCACTGTGATGTCATACAAACTGGCATTCTTCACTCTTAGAATATCATCATGGAGTGAGTTGTGATCCACTGTGACGTCATACAAACTGGCATTCTTGGCTCTTAGAATATCATCAAGAAGTGAGTTGTGATCCACTGTGACGTCATACAAACTGGCATTCTTCGCTCTTAGAATATCATCACGGAGTGAGTTGTTATCCACTGTGACGTCATACAAACTGGCATTCTTCACTCTTAGAATATCATCATGGAGTGAATTGTGATACACTGTGATTTCATACAAACTGGCATCCTTCACTCTTAGAATTTCATCATGGAGTGAGTTGTGATCCACTGTGACGTCATACAAACTGGCGTTATTCCCTCTTAGAATATCATTATGGAGTGAGTTGTGATCCACTGTGACGTCATACAAACTGGCATTTTTCCCTCTTAGAATATCATCACGGAGTGAGTTGTGATCCACTGTGACGTCTTACAAACTGGCATTCTTCCCTCTTAGAATATCATCATGGAGTGAGTTGTGAACCACTATGACGTCATACAAACTGGCATTCTTCACTCTTCGAATATCATCACGGAGTGAGTTGTGATCCACAATGACGTCGTACAAAATGACATTCTTGACTCGTAGAATATCATCATGGAGTGAGTTATGAACCACTGTGACGTCATACAAACTGGCATTCTTCACTCTTAGAATATCATCATGGAGTGAGTTGTGATCCACTGTGACGTCATACAAACTGGCATTCTTCACTCCTAGAATATCATCACGGAGTGAGTTGTGAACCACTGTGACGTCATACAAACTGGTATTCTTCACTCTTAGAATATCATCATGGAGTGAGTTGTGATCCACTGTGACGTCATATAAACTGGCATTCTTCACTCTTAGAATATCATCACGGAGTGAGTTGTGATCCACTGTAACGTCATACAAACTGGCATTCTTCACTCTTAGAATATCATCACGGAGTGAGTTGTGATCCATTGTGACGTCATACAAACTGGCATTCTTCACTCTTAGAGTATCATCACGGAGTGAGTTGTGAACTACTGTGACGTCATACAAACTGGCATTCTTCGCTCTTAGAATATCATCATGGAGTGAGTTATGAACCACTGTGATGTCATACAAACTGGCATTCTTCACTCTTAGAATATCATCACGGAGTGAGTTGTGATCCACTGTGATGTCATACAAACTGGCATTCTTTACTCTTAGAATATCATCACTGATTGAGTTGTGATCCACTGTGACGTCATACAAACTGGCATTCTTCACTCTTAGAATATCATCATGGAGTGAGTTGTGAACCACTGTGATGTCATACAAACTGGCATTCTTCACTCTTAGAATATCATCATGGAGTGAGTTGTGATCCACTGTGACGTCATACAAACTGGCATTCTTGGCTCTTAGAATATCATCAAGAAGTGAGTTGTGATCCACTGTGACGTCATACAAACTGGCATTCTTCGCTCTTAGAATATCATCACGGAGTGAGTTGTTATCCACTGTGACGTCATACAAACTGGCATTCTTCACTCTTAGAATATCATCATGGAGTGAGTTGTGATCCACTGTGACGTCATACAAACTGGCATTCTTCACTCTTAGAATATCATCATGGAGTGAGTTGTGATCCACTGTGATTTCATACAAACTGGCATCCTTCACTCTTAGAATTTCATCATGGAGTGAGTTGTGATCCACTGTGACGTCATAGAAACTGGCGTTATTCACTCTTACAATATCATTATGGAGTGAGTTGTGATCCACTGTGACGTCATACAAACTGGCATTTTTCCCTCTTAGAATATCATCACGGAGTGAGTTGTGATCCACTGTGACGTCATACAAACTGGCATTATTCCCTCTTAGAATATCATCATGGAGTGAGTTGTGAACCACTGTGACGTCATACAAACTGGCATTCTTCAATCTTAGAATATCATCACGGAGTGAGTTGTGATCCACTATGACGTCGTACAAAATGGCATTCTTCACTCTTAGAATATCATCATGGAGTGAGTTATGAACCACTGTGACGTCATACAAACTGGCATTCTTCACTCTTAGAATATCATCATGGAGTGAGTTGTGATCCACTGTGACGTCATACAAACTGGCATTCTTCACTCTTAGAATATCATCACGGAGTGAGTTGTGAACCACTGTGACGTCATACAAACTGGCATTCTTCACTCTTAGAATATCATCAAGGAGTGAGTTGTGATCCACTGTGACGTCATATAAACTGGCATTCTTCACTCTTAGAATATCATCACGGAGTGAGTTGTGATCCACTGTGACGTCATACAAACTGGCATTCTTCACTCTTAGAATATCATCACGGAGTGAGTTGTGATCCACTGTGACGTCATACAAACTGGCATTCTTCACTCTTAGAGTATCATCACGGAGTGAGTTGTGAACTACTGTGACGTCATACAAATTGGCATTCTTCGCTCTTAGAATATCATCATGGAGTGAGTTATGACCCACTGTGATTTCATACAAACTGGCATTCTTCACTCTTAGAATATCATCATGGAGTGAGTTGTGATCCACTGTGACGTCATACAAATTGGCATTCTTCACTCTTAGAATATCATCACGGAGTGAGTTGTGATCCACTGTGACGTCATACAAACTGGCATTCTTCACTCTTAGAATATCATCACGGAGTGAGTTGTGATCCACTGTAATGTCATACAAACTGGCATTCTTCACTCTTAGAATATCATCATGGAGTGAGTTGTGATCCACTGTGATGTCATACAAACTGGCATTCTTCACTCTTAGAATATCATCATGGAGTGAGTTGTGAACCACTGTGATGTCATACAAACTGGCATTCTTCACTCTTAGAATATCATCATGGAGTGAGTTGTGATCCACTGTGACGTCATACAAACTGGCATTCTTGGCTCTTAGAATATCATCAAGAAGTGAGTTGTGATCCACTGTGACGTCATACAAACTGGCATTCTTCGCTCTTAGAATATCATCACGGAGTGAGTTGTTATCCACTGTGACGTCATACAAACTGGCATTCTTCACTCTTAGAATATCATCATGGAGTGAATTGTGATACACTGTGATTTCATACAAACTGGCATCCTTCACTCTTAGAATTTCATCATGGAGTGAGTTGTGATCCACTGTGACGTCATACAAACTGGCGTTATTCCCTCTTAGAATATCATTATGGAGTGAGTTGTGATCCACTGTGACGTCATACAAACTGGCATTTTTCCCTCTTAGAATATCATCACGGAGTGAGTTGTGATCCATTGTGACGTCATACAAACTGGCATTCTTCCCTCTTAGAATATCATCATGGAGTGAGTTGTGAACCACTATGACGTCATACAAACTGGCATTCTTCACTCTTCGAATATCATCACGGAGTGAGTTGTGATCCACAATGACGTCGTACAAAATGACATTCTTGACTCGTAGAATATCATCATGGAGTGAGTTATGAACCACTGTGACGTCATACAAACTGGCATTCTTCACTCTTAGAATATCATCACGGAGTGAGTTGTGATCCACTGTGACGTCATACAAACTGGCATTCTTCACTCTTAGAATATCATCACGGAGTGAGTTGTGATCCACTGTGACGTCATACAAACTGGCATTCTTCACTCTTAGAGTATCATCACGGAGTGAGTTGTGAACTACTGTGACGTCATACAAATTGGCATTCTTCGCTCTTAGAATATCATCATGGAGTGAGTTATGAACCACTGTGATTTCATACAAACTGGCATTCTTCACTCTTAGAATATCATCATGGAGTGAGTTGTGATCCACTGTGACGTCATACAAATTGGCATTCTTCACTCTTAGAATATCATCACGGAGTGAGTTGTGATCCACTGTGACGTCATACAAACTGGCATTCTTCACTCTTAGAATATCATCACGGAGTGAGTTGTGATCCACTGTAATGTCATACAAACTGGCATTCTTCACTCTTAGAATATCATCATGGAGTGAGTTGTGATCCACTGTGATGTCATACAAACTGGCATTCTTCACTCTTAGAATATCATCATGGAGTGAGTTGTGAACCACTGTGATGTCATACAAACTGGCATTCTTCACTCTTAGAATATCATCATGGAGTGAGTTGTGATCCACTGTGACGTCATACAAACTGGCATTCTTGGCTCTTAGAATATCATCAAGAAGTGAGTTGTGATCCACTGTGACGTCATACAAACTGGCATTCTTCGCTCTTAGAATATCATCACGGAGTGAGTTGTTATCCACTGTGACGTCATACAAACTGGCATTCTTCACTCTTAGAATATCATCATGGAGTGAATTGTGATACACTGTGATTTCATACAAACTGACATCCTTCACTCTTAGAATTTCATCATGGAGTGAGTTGTGATCCACTGTGACGTCATACAAACTGGCGTTATTCCCTCTTAGAATATCATTATGGAGTGAGTTGTGATCCACTGTGACGTCATACAAACTGGCATTTTTCCCTCTTAGAATATCATCACGGAGTGAGTTGTGATCCACTGTGACGTCATACAAACTGGCATTCTTCCCTCTTAGAATATCATCATGGAGTGAGTTGTGAACCACTATGACGTCATACAAACTGGCATTCTTCACTCTTCGAATATCATCACGGAGTGAGTTGTGATCCACAATGACGTCGTACAAAATGACATTCTTGACTCGTAGAATATCATCATGGAGTGAGTTATGAACCACTGTGACGTCATACAAACTGGCATTCTTCACTCTTAGAATATCATCATGGAGTGAGTTGTGATCCACTGTGACGTCATACAAACTGGCATTCTTCACTCCTAGAATATCATCACGGAGTGAGTTGTGAACCACTGTGACGTCATACAAACTGGTATTCTTCACTCTTAGAATATCATCATGGAGTGAGTTGTGATCTACTGTGACGTCATATAAACTGGCATTCTTCACTCTTAGAATATCATCACGGAGTGAGTTGTGATCCACTGTAACGTCATACAAACTGGCATTCTTCACTCTTAGAATATCATCACGGAGTGAGTTGTGATCCATTGTGACGTCATACAAACTGGCATTCTTCACTCTTAGAGTATCATCACGGAGTGAGTTGTGAACTACTGTGACGTCATACAAACTGGCATTCTTCGCTCTTAGAATATCATCATGGAGTGAGTTATGAACCACTGTGATGTCATACAAACTGGCATTCTTCACTCTTAGAATATCATCATGGAGTGAGTTGTGATCCACTGTGACGTCATACAAATTGGCATTCTTCACTCTTAGAATATCATCACGGAGTGAGTTGTGATCCACTGTGACGTCATACAAACTGGCATTCTTCACTCTTAGAATATCATCACGGAGTGAGTTGTGATCCACTGTAATGTCATACAAACTGGCATTCTTCACTCTTAGAATATCATCATGGAGTGAGTTGTGATCCACTGTGATGTCATACAAACTGGCATTCTTCACTCTTAGAAAATCATCATGGAATGAGTTGTGATCCACTGTGACGTCATACAAACTTGCATTCTTCACTCTTAGAATATCATCATGGAGTGAGTTGTGAACCACTGTGACGTAATACAAACTGGCATTCTTCACTCTTAGAATATCATCACGGAGTGAGTTGTGAACCACTGTGATGTCATACAAACTGGCATTCTTCACTCTTAGAATATCATCACGGAGTGAGTTGTGATCCACTGTGACGTCATACAAACTGGTATTCTTCACTCTTAGAATATCATCACGGAGTGAGTTGTGATCCACTGTGACGTCCAACATTTTGGCTCAGTTCATAAACCTTCAACAAGTATGTATTCATGTTTGTTTTCCCTAGCCTTTGACTGTCCCCAGTCTGTCTACGAGGCAGCATGTTTGTGTCTGTGTCTGTCTGCGCATGGTGTCTGCCCTTTGGTATGTCTGACATAGAAGACTTTAACAGAAACTGCACTACCGCCGACAACTATCGGGGTCATTGGAACACTATTAGGAAATAAGGCTGACATATTAAAAAACAATACTTGTCACCAACATTGAGATTAGAACAAACTACTTGTCACAGATTGATTGATTGATCTAGGAACCGACATCACAGCAACCGAGGCATTCCCATAGGCGCTCCGTCCTCATCCTCAGCAGCCAGCGAAGAGTTCCAACACCAATAGTACCAGTAGCAATCTGATCATATGTCCGTCTCGCCTTTCCTCTGAGCGTCGAGCGTCGGTCAATTCCCCTCGTCACTCCTCGCTGCCCCATTCTTGCCAGACCATGATGATCCATTTGCTCATCCGAGGTGTACACGTGCTCCCACAAGGCCGCAACCACGTCTGCTTTGTCAGGCATCAATACTCCACGAAATTTTGCAGAGCCTGTTCATTCCCCAGCACATCAGCATGTCCCGGAGAAAAGATCCAGGCGATGCTTGCCACCCGTGACCTCCGAAAGCGAAGCTTGTAATAAAGAGAATGGAAAATATACTTGTCACAGAGAGAAGGGAATATACAAAATGTGTCACGGACAGAAACGAAAAAGAGAAATATTTGTCACGGACAGACAGGAAAACCACAATATTTGTCACAGATAGACTGGAATACACCAACACTTGTCAAAGACAGAAGGGGATACATAATATTTTTCACAGAGAGAAGGAGATATACAACACTTGTCACAGAGAAAAGGGAAATACAATATTTGTCACGGACAGAAACGAAAAACACAACATTTGTCACGGACAGACGAGGATACACCAACAATTGTCACAGACAGAAGGAGATCCACAATATATTTCACACAGATAGACGGGGATACACCAACACTTGTCACATACAGAAGGGGATACGCAATGCATTTCATGAACAAAATACAAATGGAACACGCAATACTTATCAGAGGCAGAAGGAGAAACATCTGCCGGTGATAGAAGGGAAGACACTATATATGCCACGGCCAGAAGATGAACCATTACATTTGTCGCGGACAAAAGGCAAAACTAATGGCCACTGACAGAAAGGAAAACATTACATTTGTCAGGGACAGAAGAGGAAACACAATATTTGTTCTCCGGCAGAGGTTGGAAAATGCAATACTTGTCATAGACAGAAGGGGAAAAACACACATCTTGCCATGGAGAGAAGGAGAAAATACAATAATCGTCGCGGACAGGTGGGGAAAAATTATATTTGTCACGGGAAAAAAAGGGGAAACATTATACATAAGGAAAAAACACACTACTTATCACGGACAGAAGGTGAAAACACAATACTTGTAACGGACAGAAGATGAAAGCACAAAACTTATCATGGACAGAAGATGAAAACACAATACTTGTAACGGACAGAAGATGAAAACACAATACTTGTAACGGACAGAAGATGAAAACACAATATTTATCATGGACAGAAGATGAAAACACAATACTTGTAACGGACAGAAGATGAAAACACAAAACTTATCACGGACAGAAGGTGACACCACAATATTTGTAACGGACAGAAGATGAAAACACAAAACTTATCATGGACAGAAGATGAAAACACAATACTTGTAACGGACAGAAGATGAAAACACAAAACTTATCATGGACAGAAGATGAAAACACAATACTTGTAACGGACAGAAGATGAAAACGCAAAACTTATCACGGACAGAAAATGAAAACACAATATTTGTAACGGACAGAAGATGAAAACACAAAACTTATCATGGACAGAAGATGAAAACACAAAACTTATCGCGGACAGAAGATGAAAACACAATACTTGTAACGGACAGAAGATGAAAACACAAAACTTATCGTGGATAGAAGATGAAAACACAATACTTGTAACGGACAAATGATGAAAACACAAAACTTATCATGGACAGAAGATGAAAACACAAAACTTGTAACGGACAGAAGATGAAAACACAATACTTATCACGGACAGAAGATAAAAACACAATACTTGTAACGGACAGAAGATGAAAACACAAAACTTATCACGGACAGAAGATGAAAACACAATACTTGTAACGGACAGAAGATGAAAACACAAAACTTATCACGGACAGAAGATGAAAACACAATACTTGTAAGGGACAGAAGATGAAAACACAATACTTGTAACGGACAGAAGATGAAAACACAATACTTGTAACGGACAGAATATGAAAACACAATACTTGTAACGGACAGAAGATGAAAAAACAATACTTGTAACGGACAGAAGATGAAAACACAATACTTGTAACGGACAGAAGATGAAAACACAATACTTGTAACGGACAGAAGATGAAAACACAATACTTGTAACGGACAGAAGATGAAAACACAATACTTGTAACGGACAGAAGGAGAAAACACAAAACTTATCACGGACAACAGGGAAAATATTATATTTGTGATGGACAGAAGAGAAAAACACAATATGTGTTACGGATATAAGAGAAAACATTTGTCATAGACAAACGGGAAAAAATATTTGTTCCTAACTAAAAAAAAAGAAACAGTATATCTGTCACAAACATAAGGAAAAGACACAATATTTGTCTCGGACCATTGGGGAAAACACAATAATGTTCATACACATAAGGTTGTTTTCCCCTCCAGCCATGAGTTAAATAAATAACTAGAAAATTGTGAATTAATTACACAGCTGTCTAGGGCCAAATTTGTTAAATACTTGGCTACATCTGTTGTATCCGGTGCTATATTTTACCTTTCTTACATGTTGCCTAACTCATGCAACACAAAAATATGCGCTTGGTAGAATCGCCATTAGCAATGGCTCAGTGCAATGATCATTTCATCTTTGCATCATGCACTGATATATTTTACATCCATTTCTCGTAAAATGAAAATTAGATTAAGTTCTTCACGTGATATACTCAAAAACACGTAAATGCCCATTTGGTTATATCTGATGGGGTTTCTACGTTATATCAGTTTTAGCATTTGCTGTCACAAACAGGTATTACTTTAAAAACATCTGTTGTGGCCTAAAAGGTTTAAAGCAATTACTTTTTTGGATATAAATCGAAGAAGCTGCTGGAAGTGGATGGGTTAAAGTAAAATAAATGTGATAAAGTGTGAAATAATGAGCGTAGAGAGGTTTATTATGTGTGAGAACGTGACCGTCTCCTTGTCCAGAATGTATAATTTAAAATAGTGTTAAGCATCCCTCTGTGCGGGTGTCCGTGGCGAAGTCGTTTAGCCACCTGCATAGTGCTTCAATGGCTATAGGTTTGTTTGATGAATCAGCCAGTTGGTTCACGAGTGAACTGTCTCTGACACTCTTGGGTGTCGAGGCTGGAGATAAGAAGTGTGTGCTCTTGAGAAAGACAAAATCACAAATACTGAAGTATTGGAAAGATCAGGTTGTGTGACAGTTTATTCCATGCTCAGTCTTCGTAGACTTAGATGGATATGACATCTTAGGAGGATGGATGATGGTAGAATACCAAAGGACATCTTTTTTGGTGAATTACAGAGGGTAAGAGATCTCAGGGTCGGCCTCTACTACGATACAAAAATGTGTATAAGCGGGACATGATTGATACAGGCATTGATTATGCACAGTGGGAGCAAATGGAATAAAGACAAAAGAGAAAATTATTGCAGATAGTCACACACCGAGCGTGTGAGACGTAAGATGGTGCATGATGGTGGAAATGACCACGTTTTTACATGCACCTACTGTGAACGGACATTTATAGCGCGAATTGGCCTTATCAGTCACATTCGCTACCGCCATAGGTAAAAGTTATTATGCCTTTTTAAAGCACAAACTATCGTCTGTCAAGACGGCAAGGTGCCAAGGTGCCTTGAGTGAATGATTTAGTGTGTTTGTGATTGTGAGTGGGTATTTGTGTGTGGGTTATGTGAGTGTGCGATTGTGTGGATGTACGACTGTCTGAGAATTTGTGTATTTGCGAGTGTGAAGTGTGCATGAGTTAACTGTGTATGTATGCGAAGGAGGGTATGTGTGTGCTTTGCTGTATGCATGAATGAGGATATAGGGTGTGTGTGTGTGTGTGTGCGTGCGTGTGTGCGTGTGCATGTGCGTGTGTGTGTGCGTGTGTGTGTGAGTGGTTTGTTTTTGTCTGCCCATGGTATTCTTTGCATTTTCCAAGGAAACCACATTGCCATTGCTAGACGTTTTCCAGCTTGCCTGCTTGTCGCTTGTCGTCCCGGGAGGAACGTGGAATGAACAAGCACACTTTATTACTTCTTCTTTTGTTTGGAATTCTTGACTGACTTCTGTCTACACTCCTCCTTTCTGTCTTCCCTTCCATATATCTATTCCTTTCTCTCTCTCTATTATTCCTTCATCACATACTCCGACAACAGTTTCTTTCAACAATTAATAAAAGATTTATTAAATAAAACTATGTCTGGTGTATGGATGGACTGTGTATATGTAGTTGGTATTGTCTGCTAGTGTGAATGCAAGATAGGACTTTTGATTTCGTATGTGCCGTAGATTTTCTCGACTCTTCTGTCGGCCAAAACATAGGACAGCACACATAGAAATGGAGTGATCTCACCCTGGATGATCTCCTCCTGCTTGAGTCTGGACTTAATCCAATTCTTGAAGAAAACAACTGTTCAATGTCTTATCACCAGAAAATAATCCGATTTGGTAAGTCACTGAAGTTCATATATTTCCCGTTTTGGAAGGTATTATAGTCCACCTCTGAATACACACCGCCACTATCCAACATTGTCTAGAGTTACTATAAATGTTCTACACAATGTCTATGGTTAATAAAGTTTAATGTTTCTGCACAGTGCAATTGCATGCAGTTTTAAGTATCCCTGCTTGCCACAGATTAACGTCTTTTCCTTTTAAGGGCTTTAGTTGTATATTCGTTTGAGCATACAGTGTTCTGTATTTGACGTTACGTTATCACTTCTTCATATTAAAACATGTCTATGTTCTTGTTGGTTCTAAGTAGGTACTTTATTTGTTCAAGTGCAGTAACCTTCATTTCTTCTCTGATTTCAATAGTGGGATTGGAACCTGTGGGAGAGATATGTAATCCGGTGATATGAGTCTGCTTCATATTATTTTCTTATGTGAGAGTCCTTCTCTAGCCATACTGAGAAGCCTCCGAAAAACATACGGACATACGATTTATGAGTGCACTAAAGTTTACACGATTAGATAAACGAATGCAATGCCACAAATCAAGAACAAACACCTATATCCCTATGCTACTATTATGCTAAGATTAGTTTACCTTATATCTTCTATTATCATCCCGGAATCGAAATTAATAATTAAGCACATCGGCACTAATATCCCATTGCCTTAAACAATACGGGACTATAATTTCTTTTCCACACCGGGGATTAATAGATATTTCTGTCCAGTTTGGAACACACACTAAAACAGAAAACCCAGTTTCTACTATTTATATTGGGCCTCCCGTTCTTCCGTTATTGTTTGATGTTCATACCTCAACACTCGTCTCTTGACGTATCCTGTACATCAAAAGATGGTGAAATCACGTAGTGGCTAGTTGCTCGTTTCCCTGGGTTCCCCTTACGCTAATACTTCAAAGCATCCGAACCGTTGATCGCCTTTCTCCGTTCATTTTTCCACAACGCGATTTCCCCGTTTCCCGTGTCCGTCCGATCAGATCGTCAGGCAATGACCTCTGCGAACACCTGTATCCTATTTTTATATCCGTCGGTCAATGATCTTTACTTTATCGTCCTCTCAGACTAAAGTTCATGATTGTTACCACTTCTCCTATATTGCCATTAATGTTACATTTAGTTTTATCTGGGAATCACTAAACTATCATCATTCTGTGACACTGCTCATTGTCCTCGTCCCACATCTATTCAAAAGTACAGTTTCATATGTAGCACTTCAACAATTGCAGTTGACATCATTTTATCGGTACGTCCCAAGAGATCACAACAGCGAACAATGCTGGTGTTGACTGCGACGTCCTGTAAAGGATATGCAACTAAAACTAAAGGCTAAAATTGTGGTAGTCTGTTCGAATTCCATTGTTGCGGATGTTGTTAAATTGACCCTGGCGGTCAGATGGGCGCAGCCTGAAATGGCTATCAGAAAATGTCGTTGGAAGGTAAGACGGCTGTGTAGACCACATCACCAATCCATGCGGGATTTGTCTATAAAAGTGGATTAGCACCATATACCCAATACCCGTGAAGGTGTGTAGGACGGTTCTTTCGTTACAGTTGACCCACACTAAGAGTTAAACCGAAACGGGGGGGGGGGGGGGGGGGGTTGATACAAGCATCACATACTTTTCAAGCCATAGACGGTATTGACTGAAGTCTGAAAACCCTGAATTCTGTAACAGAACGAGCTGAGATGGGTGAAGAACCCACCTGGCAGCACTTGGGACTTTTCCCTAGTTCCCGTCCTCATATAGAACATACAACGAAGATTTCCCCTAGTGCTCCGTCCTCATATTGAACATATAACGAAGTCGTTTAGTCGTTTATTCGTCGGATCAACATCACGGCACACGGTTTAACCCATAAGTGCTCCGTTTTCCTCCTAACTCAAACCTGAGTCTGGAGAAACTCAGCTCAATGCACGAACTCCGTTGCATCGGCGAGGATCCTGAAATACTTGGGTAGATTTTTAACTCGAAATTTTGCCCGGGCAGCGCCGTTAGACTACTCTTTTTCGATTTCCAACTGCCAAGGGATTTTTTACGTGCGCAACAATACACACAGGCGTCCGATCTCACTACCCAGAGACCAGGGGAAATTTTATTACAGGAGGTCCACGTGGATTTTTTTATTAAATCCCGGTCCTCACCGGGGCCTGAACCCAGGACCTCTAGCACTCGAGGCGGACACCATACCTCGAGACCACTCAGCCCCCCTTACAATGATATATATATAGAACATATAACGAAGATTTCCCCTAGTGCTCCGTCCTCATATAGAACATATAACGAAGATTTCCTGTAGTTCCCCGTCCGCATATTGGACATATAACGAAGATTTCCCCTAGTGCTCCGTCCTCATATTGGACATATAACGAAGATTTCCCCTAGTGCCCCGTCCTCATATAGAACATATAACGAAGATTTCCTCTAGTGCCCCGTCCTCATATAGAACATATAACGAAGATTTCCCCCTAGTTCCCCGTCCTCATATTGGACATATAACGAAGATTTCCCCTAGTGCCCCGTCCTCATATAGAACATATAACGAAGATTTCCCCCTAGTTCCCCGTCCGCATATTGGACATATAACGAAGATTTCCCCTAGTTCCCCGTCCTCATATTGGACATATAACGAAGATTTCCCCTAGTGCCCCGTCCTCATATAGAACATATAACGAAGATTTCCCCTAGTTTCCCGTCCTCATATTGGACATATAACGAAGATTTCCCCTAGTGCCCCGTCCTCATATAGAACATACAACGAAGATTTCCCCCTAGTTCCCCGTCCTCATATTGGACATGTAACGAAGATTTCCCCTAGTGCCCCGTCCTCATATTGGACATATAACGAAGATTTCCCCTAGTTCCCCGTCCTCATATAGAACATATAACGAAGATTTCCCCCTAGTTCCCCGTCCTCATATTGGACATGTAACGAAGATTTCCCCTAGTTCCCCGTCCTCATATAGAACATATAACGAAGATTTCCCCCTAGTTCCCCGTCCTCATATTGGACATGTAACGAAGATTTCCCCTAGTGCCCCGTCCTCATATTGGACATATAACGAAGATTTCCTCTAGTGCTCCGTCCTCATATTGAACATATAACGAAGATTTCCTCTAGTGGTCTGTCCTCATATAGAACATATAACGAAGATTTCCCCTAGTGCCCCATCCTCATATTGGACATCGAAGATTTCCTCTAGTTCTACGTCCTTATATAGAACATACAACGAAGATTTCCCCTAGTGCTCCGTCCTCATATTGAACATATAACGAAGATTTCCTCTAGTTCCCCGTCCTCATATAGAACATACAACGAAGATTTCCCCTAGTGCCCCGTCTCATATAGAACATATAACGAACATTTCCAATATTAATGGTACCAGTTGCAGTCTGGCATTTTCTGGGAGTGCTGACCGTCAGCCTGAGCCTCTAATTACTCTCCATTATGTAGCAGAAACAAGCGTTGAACATGCTCGATTCCTGACATCACCTCTGGACATTTACACGAACCAAGGCCACGCTGGGGCCAAATTTGGGCGCCCAAAGATAACTTCTCCCACGCCCATAAATAATAACGCTGAGAATGAGTTTAAAGAAACATAATAGCCTCTTGGCCTCGACCTGGTGAAAGCCTGTTATCGACCTGAATTCATAGGTCGACTTAAAGACCCCAGGTTTCCATTTCCCAGCTGTCGTTCTCACAGTTTTTATCATCCCAGAGTGGAACCATGGTCGCCAACATTGATTTTAATTTTCATATATACGCCTTTTTATCTAGAACTTTCCTCACGAGAAAAACGCTTCATTAAATCTAAATATTTAGGGTCTTTCTGTTTTTTTTTTCTCTCTCTTCTTTATCTTTCTTCGTTTATTTTTGACGCTTATTCGACGCTGTTCATTGATCTCGCTTTCATTCTTGCGTTTTTGTGTTTGCAAATTTCCTGAAGGAATGAATAGTTCTTGAGTATGGTTTTATTGTTAGGAGTGGGTGGTTGGGCCATTGGGGAGTCTGTCTGTCAAATATTTAGACACGGATTCTCGGCGTCTACAAGGCCAATGGTTTGTGTCTGTCCATGATAAGTCATTCCCTACCTAATGTAGCTGTTTGCTACAGAGAACACATTGTCGCGTAGCCAGAGAGACAGACAGCTAGACAGATATCCAGACAGACAGACAGACAGACAGACAGACAGACAGACAGACAGACAGACAGACAGACAGACAGAGAGGCAGGCAGGCAGGCAGGCAGGCAGGCAGGCAGGCAGACAGACAGAAAAACCGACCGACCGACCGACCGACCGACCAGCCGGCCGGCCGGCCGGCAGGCAGGCAGGCAAGCAGGCAGGCAAGCGTATTATCTAGTACTGTAAAGTAACGAAACACCCATATCGCGACAAACGTAATGTCAGTTGAGACAGATACTGCAGTTACCCCCTCTTGTTTCTCTAAACATGGAAGCACACCCCACTTTGCCCGCGTCTCGGAGCTAACCTCTTTGGCAGTCTGGTTTGCTAAATGAGATTGTTAGCATCGCTTTAAAGTGCATGACTCACTTCTTGACGAGTCGTTTCTTATAAGAGACGAAACTGCTCATTAAATCTATAATGGGACTTCACCGCAGCATTTCAATAGTATTTTAAATAGTGTTCTCAGGCGTTGTGGGCGGTTTTTTACGATGTTCTTGTTAACTCAAGGCTGCAGAGTTGTCTACCCATGGCAAGTGAATGACATTTTAGCACTCTGCTGTTTGCTATTTGTAATCTTCTTCTTCTTCTTCTTCTTCTTCTTCTTCTTCTTCTTCTTCTTCTTCTTCTTCTTCTTCTTCTTCTTCTTTTTTTTTTTTTTCTTCTTCTTCTTCTTCTTCTTCTTCTTCTTCTTCTTCTTCTTCTTCTTCTTCTTCTTCTTCTTCTTCTTCTTCTTCTTCTTCTTCTACTACTACTACTACTACTACTACTACTACTACTACTACTACTACTACTACTACTACTACTACTACTACTACTACTACTACTACTACTACTACTACTACTACTACTACTACTACTACTTCTTCTTCTTCTTCTATGTTCAGTCAACGTAAGCTTGTTTACATCCCCATAGTATGTCCTCAAATGCTGCCAAATGTAAGCCAACATATATTGTATGTTCTGCATACCCTGTACACACTCCTGCAATCGTGAACAATAGTGGGTTGAAGTACCGGTAGACAGGACGGACTTGCACAATGTAATGGTACACTGGATCGTGAGTGCATAGAATTGGAAGCGGGCCGCACAGAGTTTGAGGTGCAACAGCTGATCCAGAGTAATACACGTCAAGGTGACATAGTGATCTATACCGATGGGTCATTGGTGAGAAACATGTGGTGTGGTCGGGGTTTCATCGCGAAGGCTAATGGACAATGCTTATAAAAGGGAGAGTATGGCATATGAGTTTACGACTTCCAGCATGAAAATTGTGGTGGAAGCAGTCACAGCGGCATTCCGTTGGTTTGAGGAGACCACTGCAACACACACTGTATTCATTACGGATTCAAAGAGGATACTTAGTAAGGTGGAGCAAGGAATGTTTTGTGTGGAATGGCTCACCTCGTTTCAGAGGTCACAGATTGTGAGAATTATATGGATTTTTATGCCCTGGCCATGTGGGAGTGCGGGAGAATGAACAGGCTGATAGGCTGGCAGGGAATGCACCTCTTGGTTGTAGCTTGCCTATGGACAAGGGGGCGGGTGTGGTTGTGCGCCTGTGGGGCCAGGTTAAGAAGGTGGGGGAACAGATTGAGAACCCGTATGTATGTGGAAAGGATGAGGTTACGAGAGATTCGCAGGGGTTCTGGTAGAATCTCAAAACTGAGAGTGAAGACAAAGAGAACTTTCAATCAAATAGTGGTGGGAACGTTTAGTAGTCGCTTAAAAGTCGCTTACGAGTCGACAGGGTCGACTTCATTGCACCGGGTTTTATCCCATATGGCTCGGTCTCTTCCCGCAGCGCGGAAAGCGTCGCGCAAAGCACGAACTCTGTAGCTCTAGCGACGACCCACAGGAGTCTCCGAAAAAAATTTGACTCGTGAACCGAAGGACACCACCTGGAATCGAACCCACAACCTTCGGAGCCCGAGTCAAACGATTAGTTGTGTGACACTTCGGTGGCTGTTGAACGAGGGGACGGAGCGCGTATGGGAATGTCCTGAGTGCAGTGATGTCGGTTCTTAGCTCAACTCAACTCCTGCAACATATGTTTAGCTGCCATGTTACCACTTCCACAGCTACACTCATCAGTATCTCCTATCTGTACGTTATAAAACATGTGGTATTTCAGACTATTGTGTTCTCTGCGGAGTCAGAATTGGTAATTTTTCGATGATCCCTGGTAAATGTCACATGGATTCCCCAGAAAGTGCAACTCACAAAAGAGAAATTTCCTTGTCATTTCTATTCTTCTCTAGAGTGTGGAGAAAGGTAAGACGGCAATCTTGTGAGATGTCCATGGAAAGTTGGAAACAGGGCACTCTGTGGATTACACCGTCTCTTTACTATAGAGTACAACTAATGTGTAGAGATCTAGCATATGCCAGGCCCTGTCTGTCGGTGGCTTCAGTTAGTATATCGAGGAATGCCAGGGGAATATTTGCTCCGACACGGGTCATGTTTGGTTACACTAGTGCTCAAACAATGAGACACCTAATAGTGATGCTCATGTCATGGAGGTGACAGGACTACGGTAGTAGCGCTAGTAAAACACTGTTTGAAGAGGATGTTCATTTCTTGAATGTGAATTATGGCAAGGGATATAGGCAGCTAATTAAAAGGTGGGGGAGGGGGGGGGGTGTTAGTGAAGGCCACAGAGATGGCATGGGGAAATAAATTCACGGCTATTGATTGGAACACATTGTGTGCAAATGAAAGAAGTAGAGATTGTAGCGCAGGGGAAAAAAATGTTTGCATATCCTTTACAGGACATCGCTGTCAACATCAGCATCTTTCAGCTGATTGTTGATTTCTATGGCAAGATTACGCTCAGTAGTTTGCCATCGCTTTCTGAGCGGCCGGCTCACATACCCCGTAAGTTACCGACGCGATTTGAACTACTGCTGATTCTCACCGTCGTCACATTACTTACGAGAGTATACGAGATTACGGAGAAAAGTTGCTAACCTCTAGGCCAGGAAGCCCGCAGCGCAGACAAGGCACTATAAATACTCAGATTCTTACTCATAAAGGGAGAGAAACAATCAGTGAAAGTAAAAGTAATCCACACACAAAAAAAAAAAAAAAAAAAAAAACAAAGCAAAAGAGGAAGAGAAGAGACAAGACGCCACCAAGAATGAGAGTAGAAGATACAATCTACCAATGAGACAATATCAACCAAAAGCACATCAGAACAAGATACAGGAGAAACTGATGGAGTCGAGCTAGTGTCAACTACCGTTGAATCCCTCATTGGAAAAAAGACACACTGAGAGGTTTCGGGAGCCATCCTTTGACAACACCAAGAAATAGAAGTGTGTGAAACTGCCCCGGAATGTCCAAAAGACAATAAAGCAGACAGCAAAATAGTACCAAGGAAACGCAGATACCATAGGAAGCAGGACCAGCAGCGAGATCCCGAAAGCACAAGATGAAACACAGCAAAACAGGGTTATAGTTATACTATGTCAATAGAAAGTCACTTGACCATCTTCTTATAAAGATCGGATTACATTGGGTTCACACGCGGAGCACGGTGGCACAGGCAAAAACTCGCTCGCCTGCCACTGATGTGGCCGTGTGTTCGAATGTCCACCGTGACAAAGATTTTGTATTAATTACAAACTATGTTTCAAAATATCTTTCTTGTCCGTCATAAGAGTTTCACAAACTGGCACTCTTGATGTCAGCATCACTGCTCGCTCGTTCCAGCTGATCTACGTGGGCGTTAACGTTTACCGCCTGACCGGGTGCGTACATTCACGTGGGTGATGTAAAGTGTAAATTCAAGTGAGTGATGTAAATCGTACGTTCGAGTGAGTGATTTACATCGTACCTTCCAAATTCTGTCTAGCCATAAGGAACGGAGACCGCCGGTTGTGATTGTCTGTAGCCTGTTCATGAAGTCTGCTATGGTCATCACTTTATGTGGTTGTCTGTTCTGCTGACCTCACTAGTGTTCTGCGGGCAGCTGTGGTCTATCACTTATTGCTGTCTAGACATCGCCACTATTTCCTTTGACGCTTTTTCGTCATCATATCTGCTGTGTTCGTCCACGCTGCGCATGAACTACTTCATGGGCGAATCTGTGTGGATGATGATGGTGACCTCTGGAAGTGAATGTTGTTCTACCAGTTCCGTAGACCGATCGAGGCCACTGACCTCTGAAGTATATCCCTAATATAATAGCAACCTGGGAGAGTGTGTACATGTCTATGAGTAAATTAGTCTATTCTTTTCGTTTTGGAGATCTTTCTAGGCATGCACTTGCTTGACTGTCTCTTCATCCTTGGAGATCCAGGAGTCACCTCTTTGCGGAGCATGCCCATTATGTTATCAATGACGCTGTGTAGGGGTTATGCTGTGTCCACAAGCCTTCACCTGTCCATGTGTGTGTCTCGTGGCCATTGTCGCATCATCAAGGCCCTATTGCATGGCTTGGTATTCGATTCTTTCGTACAGCCGAGGATGGGTTTTCCGTGTTTGTGGCTGAAGTAATTAATGTACGCAACGTGCGCTACTTATGTTGAACGAGTTAATCATGATTGGCACGTTGCCGTCTTGACAGACGATAGTTTGTAAATGGAGTGTACCTCTCCATAGCACAGTCTGGGCTGAATTTAGAGACCATGTGTTGCCCCTGCAACATGATCCTTCTCTTGGCCTGCCTAGTTTACCCCAGACGAAAGGTAACCCCCAATACATCTGGAACAAGACAAGCTGCAAAAGTTACCGGATCAACAAAGAAATACTCAAACTGTCCGCCTGTCGGAGCTTCTTTATTAAACCAGTTGCCAGCCGCGGCTTATGGTTCGTTCTGCCTTTAGATGACATTTAGTCTTTAGGATGCATTTTCACGTACTAGAGTAAGGCCCCCCCCCCCCAACCCCCAAGCCTTTGGAACAATGTGGGGTGTTGGTCTTGGCACTAACAGAAAGCAGGTAGTACCATCCATCTACTGTCTAC
>OY992877.1:211443965-211506465 GCA_963921405.1 Cepaea hortensis | reverse complement strand
ACCCCTATCTCATCATACACCTCTGGCTGCTTACTGCTGCCTTACCCCTATCTCATCATACACCTCTGGCTGCTTACTGCTGCGTTACCCCTATCTCATCATACACCTGTGGCTGCTTCCTGCTGCCTTACCCCTATCTCATCATACACATGTGGCTGCTTCCTGCTGCCTTACCTCTATCTCATCATACACCTCTGGCTGCTTACTGCTGCCTTACCCCTATCTCATCATACACCTGTGGCTGCTTACTGCTGCCTTACCCCTATCTCATCATACACATCTGGCTGCTTACTGCTGCGTTACCCCTATCTCATCATACACCTCTGGCTGCTTACTGCTGCGTTACCCCTATCTCATCATACACCTCTGACTGCTTACTGCTGCGTTACCCCTATCTCATCATACACCTCTGGCTGCTTACTGCTGCGTTACCCCTATCTCATCATACACCTCTGGCTGCTTACTGCTGCGTTACCCCTATCTCATCATACACCTCTGGCTGCTTACTGCTGCGTTACCCCTATCTCATCATACACCTCTGGCTGCTTACTGCTGCGTTACCCCTATCTCATCATACACCTCTGGCTGCTTACTGCTGCGTTACCCCTATCTCATCATACACCTCTGGCTGCTTACTGCTGCGTTACCCCTATCTCATCATACACATGTGGCTGCTTCCTGCTGCGTTAGCAACTGAAAATGACAGGAAGTGTCAGAGACTGTGCAAAATAACAGTAATTATTATCATCATGTGCCATGCCGATAAGCACCGGAAGTGACTGTTAGCTATCCCAAACTATAACCAGACTCTTGGATCAGATCTGTGTTATTGTTTGACATTTTAGGCTTCTGTAAAGAATGTAGTTTGCCATTGCTTTCTTTCTTGGCAGTGACTTCACTCGCCGAGCACAACGTCCATTGTCTCTGTGGATGATCTGCCTACAACCGCATAAATTGAGATCATAACGAACAACTATCCGTCGGCTTCTCTCCAGCGTCATCCACCATCTGCACCCATAGTTAGTTAGCTAGTCGACAGATCATCCTCATTGCACATCGAACCATTCAGTCCATAAGTGTTCGGATCCCCTCCTCAGCAAATCCTGCAGCGTGCAGCGGCTAACGACACCAGTTGTGTGTTGTTTTATCAATCTTCTTTGGCTTCCTGCGTAGTGTTCTTGTTTGGCCACCCCTCTTTTAATTTGCTGTTCTCGCAGTCTGGCCATGGTTATAGATTCACAGTTATCACTTGGTTCTTGCAAAAGTCTTACTTCTCGTAGAGCATTCAGAATGTCAGCCTGGTCCATGGCGCGTCCGCCCTCCACAGTAGCCTCACCTGCGAGCTTGTCAGCCCGCTCATGTTCTTGTACTCCCGCATGCCCTGGCACGAAGATGAAACTAATCTTTGCCAGCCGAGACCGCTCCAGAGACAGCAACCATTCTCTTCGGATCCACCCCATCTCTATTCTCTTGAGCATGCTCATTGAGTCGCTAATGAAACATGCCCTAGTGAATGTCTGTGTCTCGAGCCATGTTATTGCTTTACTTACTGCCATGACTTCCATAGTCAGGCTACTTGTGGTCACAACAAAAGCACCAGAGTTCTCCTTCACAATTCTTCCTTCGGCCTGAGCCGTAAAGCCCATGAGCTTCTCACATGTCGGACGATCGACACCTCATGTCTTCACGTTACCCTGGTCAGGGGGAAGGGGAGAAAGGTAGACAACCAAAATATGGATTGAAAGAAGACTTTAAGAATGCATCGTGAAGGCGCAAGACATAGTGTGTTTGCAGACTCATAACATCCTACCTTCAATACGATATATCGTCCTTCTGTCCGTGGCGGGAAAAGGGTAAAATGGGAGGCGGAAGGCGGTCACATTTGGGGATATTTTATCATCGGCACTGTGAATCGGTTATGTCAGTTTCATCAATCCTAATTTCTTTATCTACATCTCTGCTGCAACCGTTTCCTGTTACATGATGATTCTTGTTTGTGAGACTTCTTATATTTTTATGACTTCTTTTGTGTTGTTTTTGTTTATCACAGGATCCTGAATTTCTAGACATTTTTGTGTGGATCAAAGTTTCTTCAATAGCTTTGCACGTGTGGTAATTTCTTTGCCGTATAATATTTATCCTGGAGAATTCTTAGATTTGTGTCTTTGTATCATTCTGCTCATAAGTTTTCTCAGTCAACCATACTTCCGTTTCCTGCTTCCTTTCACTGGTAAATTGGCATTTATTTCTTCTGTGCTGGCTTTTTAACCATTATCATTTTAAACTAATCTTCTCCTCCCCATTCCCATATAAATGTTGACTTCTCATCCTTGACTTCGGAACATTATTTATAAGTATCTCAGTAGTTGGAGCGGGGTCGCCTATTGGCGGAGGACACTGGCAATAAGGAAAGTTACTTCATACACAACAACAAGAAACATCCAGTCCATTGCATTTGAAGATTAGCACGTGTATGAATTACGCTTGAGTGTGTGTGTGTGTGCGTGTGTGTGTGTGTGTGTCTGTGTGTGTGTGTGTGCGTGCGTGCGCGCGTGCGTGTGTGTGTGTGTGTGTGTGTGTGTGTGTGTGTGTGTGTGTGTGTGCAGATGTATGCATCACTTCTGGACTTTTGGCTAAGATCAATATGTAGATTTATTTGCACTTGATCTGGCCAGGGCCATCAGCTGAGGCGGTCAAAAGAACTGACAAACAGAATTCCGAAGGACTGACCACTAACAATGGCTGACAGATCTCGGTGGGCCACAATGGGCTGTAGGCACGTAGTAGGAGTAAAATATCTATAAAAAAGGAAACAAAAGATATGATTATTAGCACAGATATTAACAAGTGAATAGGGAAAATTATGGACAATTACAGTAAATTGAAAGACATTTACACGAAAAATAGTGTTATTACTAAACCAGGACAATTAATAACTTCTGTTCCCCAACATGGCGGATAGGCATTTGAACCGTTAAGCCTCTGGAGTGTTTATGCTTCTGGCTACGGTTTGCAGTCGCATTTCTCTAATGTTGAACTGGTAGTGCATGGTTCCGTCGCCCTGATACTGAGTCGAATGCGTGGCCCGACACTGTGAGCTGTGAATTTCGTTTGCAATGTTTTTACATCTGTCCGCGGATGTTGAAGCGTGAACTGCATGTTAGGAACGATGGCGGTCGACCTGTCGCTTGGAACTGACTGGATTGCCTTTTCGGTTCACGTGCATTTTTCTCGGAGACTCCTGGGGGTCGTCGAAGGAGCTACGGTGTTTGTGCTTTGTGCGCTACATTTAGCGGGCCGCCCTGCCGAGGGGACCGAGCCATAAGGGATAAATCCCGGGATAATGAAGTCGATCCCATCGACTTTTAATGCAGTAATGTGTGGCTGTTGGTTTTCTAGTGACAGACGCTTCCGTCGACGATGAATTATATTTTCCGTGTAGGACGTTTGTGTTGGCATTCTGGCGGCGGCATTATGCACAGTGTACCCTTGCAGGCTGTTGGCTAATCGAGACTCCTGTCTACTCCACTTTTCACATGGAGCAGTGAGTAGCATTTCGTGTGATATTCGCTGGCACAGGAACGGAGCATAATAGGGACGATCCGTTGCCGTGAAATTGGAACCGCGACTAACTAACTAACTAACTAACTAACTAACTAACTAACTAACTAACTAACTAATAACATATGATGACATTAGAACAAGAATCGAGTCGCGAAAATAGACTTTTACCAGAGGGACAACATACTGATCAATAAAACGATGTCCATTGCAACTACTAAAATAGTGTTGAAGTGCTACATAGAACTTGTACTTTTGTATGGATGTAAAACGTAGACAATGAGCAGACAAGCTGAAAAAACATCTAATGACATTGGAGATGTTTTTTTTTTCTGAGGAATAACGAAAGCGCTACTCTTAAAAGACGCAAATGAGAACCGTAAAGTGATTAAAGGAATTAGACGAAGGCAGTCATAATATTTGGACACATAATAAGAAGAAATAAATTAGAGAACTTGATGATAACTGATAAGATTAAGGGGAAAAAGAATGCAGGGGATACAGAGAAGTAATTATATGGATGACTTGGCCACGTGGCATGGTCGAGACAAGAACACGGAACTGATCCACGACTCTGGTAATTGTGTGAGATGGCGAAATATAACCGCCCACGCGGCATGGCACATGATAATGATGATGATGATGATAGCACTTGTGCTGCAGGAATCGGAAAGGAAAAAAGGAATGACAAAGGAAAAACTGACCAACAGAAATCAATTGTTCACACCCATAAAGTTATGTCACCAGTTAAAACTCAGAGTGGTCAAGTGTGACATTTTTTGTCTCTTTCCTTTTACCTCCTCTTAAAGCTCTTTGTATTATTCCTATTTTCTCCGCTTGGAGTTTTTTGTATTCTTCCCTTTATCTCCCCTTGGAGCTCGTTGTCTTCTTCCCATTATCTCCCTTTGGAGCTCTTTGTCTATTTCCATTTATCTCCCTTGTTGAGCTCGTTGTCTACTTCCATTTATTCCCCTTTGGATATATATCGCCTAACCGTACCTTTTTTTTTTTTTTTACTATCTCTTCCAGCTCCGTCCATGTCCTTCCCATGATATTCCTATCTGTCTCTCATGCCATCTTAGTATGATTAAGGGCTGCCTTTGTTTCGTTGATCTTGTGGGTTAAGTTGTAGACAAGAGGCGTCGTTGTTGTTCAGCTATTATCATTTTTTCTCGATGCGTGCCCTACACAGCTACATCGTCTTTTCTTCACTTCTTGATTCCTTGGAATATGTTTAGTCGTCTCCATGAGAGAACTCTGTGGGTAAGGGGTTACGGACGCAATTCGAAATACCGCATACCGCGTTCGAAACACCGCGTACCGCGTTCGAAACACAGCTACAGGCAATTTGGTAGTAGAGGACCTTGCTTTGGTTTTCATACAATGGTAAGCGTGCCGGTTGTTCAGAAATATCAAACCACTGAACGTAAACTTACCAAGAAATCACAAACAGCCCAAAAATGATTGATTTGACTGTGCCGTTCTGTAAAGGATATGCAACCAACTAGCTGATTCTCCATGAGCTCGACATTTGTGATTCGGTCTTAATAGTAATAGGTCTCTTTCAGTCGGTGGGTCTATAGAGTTGAACCCCTGGGGAGGCACCTGACAGCGCCGCTGGTGACTGTATAGTCTAATGCGATAGTTACGGTCTCTGTTATAGTGTCCGCATCTGTAAGACGAGGCAGGTCCAGCAGAAAGTGACTGCTTTGTATGCCTGCGCCACCTATCCTCAGTTTGTTGGATCAGATTGCGCTCAAAGAGCACCAGTCCGTTTCGTACATTTCTTCTCCAAGAGCATCTGTCTGCTGCAACTCTTTCCCACGTGTCTGGATCTATGCCGAGGGTTTTCATATCTTATCTGTCTGATTAGACTCTTAGTTACATTACTTCACAATGTTAGCTTTGCATTCACTCTACATAATTGTATGGTGCAGCAACATAGACAATGAATACAGAATGTCAGGGTAAAAGTGAATCTGTTGAAATGTGGTTATACAGACAAATAGTAAGTATATCACAGAAAGAGGGGTCATCACAGACAAGAAGAATTTCAACACCTGGAACACTACGGAATGTGATCAGGGTAAGACATGTCGGGCACCTTGGCCACATAAAGAAGCATACAAACAGCAGATCCCCAAGCAGCAACATACTGTATGTGTAGGATGTGATAGGATCATCACATGTGTAGGCCTAAGTGCATGTACAAATAGTGGTCAGTCTTTCCCTCACTTAGCGAGTGGCGAGCTTGGAATAGAACAATAATAGTCTGAACGCACTTGTGCCATTGTCAGTGCAACTTCCTAACCGTTGCACCAACTCACCCGTTTACAAAGGCATTACACCTTATAGAAGGATGCCCTGGCCGGCGTCTGGAGTGGGACTGGAAGGTAGGCATTCAGGTGAAAGTAATGACACATGTTTATAAAAAAAAACGTTAGTTGCATATCGTTTACAGGACGTCGCAGTCAACCCCGGTATTTGTTGGCTGTATGTGATTTCTAGACAAGTTTACGTTCAGTAGCTTACCATTGCTTTCAAATCGACCAGCACTCATAATACTGTATGAAAACCAGCGCATGGTGCCTTGATTCCAAATCTCTCGCAGCTGTGCTTCACATGTAGGTGCGCACTATCAACAGATAAATTGAAAGAAGACTGCAAGAATGCACCGTGAAGTCACAAGACTGAGTATGTTGCGGACTCATAACATTCTACCTTCAATGCATACATGGCACTTGATGATGATGACGATAATGATGATGACGACGACGATGATGATGATGATGATGATGATGATGATGATGATGATGATGATGATGATGATGATGATGATGATGATGATGATGATGATGATGATGATGATGATGATGATGATGATGATGATGATGATGATGATGATGATGATGATGATGATGATGAAAAGATAATACCAATTATAATCTTGGCACAAACATTCTATGTAAGCGTAATTATATCCATCGTCTCGGATCAACTCTGAATGGGAAGTGTAACCTTGGAACTTTTGAACTATGGTGAGAATATGTTGTTGAAATAAATAGTTAAATAACAAAATTTCCCTTGTCGAGCCACTTGATGGGGCGTGAAACTTAGTAATAATTTGTTAAAAATAACTCCGGAGCATAACAATGGCCTTGCTCTGTGCTAATTATTTCTGCCAGAAGTAAATTTACCTCCTGGCACCTGGCCATCTGTTAGAGTGAGTTTTCCCGAAATGCATCACTGAATATGTGTATAGGGGTTGTTTTTACCTTAGTCGCAAGGTAAATTTGCTTTCGTGGCAAGACTGTAGGATTGTCACCTAGTGGGCAGGTAATCAGCATTGGAGATGTCTTCAGACCGTAAGTACAAATCTGTATTTTCTTATGCTTCCTTCGCCATCAAATAGCAAAGTCAAACCTGACAATCTCCATTGGTTCATTTGCCACCATGCTGAGGGGTTGTATTCACAGGCTGACTTCCAATACGTCTTTGGGTTCTCTGGTTAAGGTTTCTGTTGTTATATCTAGCGTCAGATCTTAGTCAGATATGACTGAGCTACTGTATAACAGTAGACGGTACTACCTGCTTTCTGTTAGCGCCGAACGTTGGGCGTCGCTTACCAAACCCAACACCCCACATTGTGCCAACGGCTTCGGGCGGAAGAGCGCAATTGGGAGGGTACAAGCCTTACCCTGGTGCGAGGAAATGCAACCTAAAGACAAAATGTCATGGCAGGACAAACCAGGCCCTAAGCCTTGGTTGGCGGCTGGTCTAGGATCGAAGCTCCGACAGGCGGACAGTTAGAGCATTGATTTGCTGATCCGGCAGCTTCTGCAGCTTGTCTTGTTCCAGATGTAGAGGTGTTACCTTTCCTCTGGAGTGAACTAGGCAGGCTGAGAGAGGGATCATGCTGCATGGGCAACACATGAACTC
Source organism: Cepaea hortensis (assembly GCA_963921405.1). Taxonomy (NCBI): domain Eukaryota; kingdom Metazoa; phylum Mollusca; class Gastropoda; order Stylommatophora; family Helicidae; genus Cepaea; species Cepaea hortensis. Next base: position 211,498,965 of record OY992877.1, on the reverse strand, counting down.
TTTATTTTAGCCCAGGCTTTGTGCTATGAATGAAAATGGGCAAAGGCTGATGGAGCATTGCACCAGTAATGACCTATGTATTCCAAACTCCTTTTTTAAAACAAAAGAGATGCATAAGGTCACATGGAAACATCCAAGATCCGGCCATTGGCACCAGCTGAACTTCATCATCACACGGAGACAACATCTGAATCATATATCATTGTTTCGAAGTTACCACAGTGCTGACTGTGATACGGATCATTCTTTGGTTGTTGCAAGGGTTAGACTGAGACCAAAAAGAATCTACACAGCTAAACACAAATCTAGCCCCAATATTAATATTATTAACACTCACGATCCCGAAAAGTGCTTTCAGTTTCAACAGCAACTTGAAGACGCTTTCACTGATACACCAGAAAATTGTACAGTAAATGAAAAGTGGGGTCAACTTAAGGAAACTCTTTATAAAACTGCAGTATGGGTTTACGGCACTGTGGATCATAAGAGGCAGGACTGGTTTGCGGCAAACAGCGAGACTCTGCAGCCTTTGATTGATAAGAAGAAGATAGCTCTCTTAAGAAACAAGGAAAGACCAACGCGTAACACTCTGAGTGAGCTAAGGCAAGCTAGGAAGGATGTGCAAAAGGCTGCCAGGCAGTGTGCAAATGATTATTGGATCAAGTTGTGTGAGTCCATTCAAATCGCAAGTGATAAGGGAAACATCAGAAGCATGTATGAAGGAATAAAGAAAGCCTGTGGTCCTGTGATCAAAAGAATTGCACCATTGAAAACCTTGACTGGAGAAATCATAACTGATAAGAAACAGCAGATGGACAGATGGGTAGAGCACTATTTGGAGCTTTACTCAAGTGAGACCAAACTAGCGGATGATGCCCTCAACGCCATAGAGGCTCTACCAACTCTTGACCACCTGGACACACTTCCCACCATAACAGAAGTTAGTTAGTTAGTTAGTTAGTCGACAGATCATCCTCGTTGCACATCGAACCATTCAGTCCATAAGTGCTCGGATCCCCTCCTCAGCAAATCCCGCAGCGTGTAGCGGCTAACGACGCCAGTTCTGTGTTGGTTTATCAATCTTCTTTGGCTTCCTGCGTAGTGTTCTTGTTTGGCCACCCCTCTTTTAATTTGCTGTTCACAGTCATCACTTGGTTCTCGCAAAAGTCTTACTTCTCGTAGAGCATTCAGAATGTCAGCCTGGTCCATGGCGCGTGCGCCCTCCACAGTAGCCTCACCTGCGAGCTTGTCAGCCCGCTCATTTCCTTGTACTCCCGCATGCCCTGGCACGAAGATGAAACTAATCTTAGTCAGCCGAGACCGCTTCAGAGGCTGCAACCATTCTCTTCGGATCGACCCCTCCTCTATCCTCTTGATCATGTTCATTGAGTCGCTAAGGAAACAAGCCCTAGTGAATGTCTGTGTCTCGAGCCATGTTATTGCTTTACTTACTGCCACGACTTCCATGGTCAGGCTACTTGTGGTTTCAGTGAAAGCACCAGAGTCCTCCTTCACAATTCTCCCTCCGGTCCGAGCTGTAAAGGCCCATGAGCTTCTCACATGTCGGACGACCGACCCATCTGTGTAGATGACCGCGTCACCGTCTAGCGAATTCTCGAAAATCAAGGCTTGTACTTCAGCCTCAACAGCAGCCGGATTTTCATGTCTGCATTTTCTATCTAGTTGGATGCAAACTGAAAAGGATGTGCAGAAGTCTGTTGGCACTTGCTCCCACTCCTCGCCAGGTTCTAAGTCCTCAAGTGAACACACCTGTTGAAGAATGTCTTCGGCTTGACCCATCCACGACCGTCCTCTTTTTAACCTGCTGCCCTTCACCTTCCTAATTTCACTATGCAGTGGATGTTGTGTGTTTGCGTTAATTCTGAGGTAGGCGCGTGCCCTGCAAACTTGTATTCTCTCAACAATGGTTGGAAAATCAAGAAGGTAGCGCATCGCCCTGCATGCTGTATCTCTTGTACATCCAAGAATAATGCGCATAGCTTCATTCTGTATCCTGTCCATCCTTTCTATCTGCTTATGGCTGAGAGTCAGAAGTTAAGTGTGCTATAAATGAACTTGCATCTGGCTAGGTTCCAGGTAAGGATGGGATTCCAATAGAGGTTATCAGGTGTGGGCAAGACACACTCACTCTTCAGATCCACCAGCTAATAGAGCTATGCTGGCGAGAAGGACAAGTCCCTCAGGATTTCAAAGATTCAAGCATCATAACACTGTACAAGAACAAGGGCGATCGGAGCGACTGCAACAACTATAGGGGTATCTCACTTCTGTGTATTGTTGAAAAAGTATTTGCCAGAATTGTTCTGCGCAGACTTCAAGTCCTAGGAGATCAAGTCTACCCCGAATCACAGTGTGGCTTTCGACAGAACTGGTCTACCATTGATATGATATTCTCATTGCGACAAATGCAAGAAAAATGCCGTGAACAGAATCAACCATGTTTATTGCCTTCATCGACCTCACACAGGCATTTGATTTGGTCAGTCGTGAGGGTCTGTTCAAGGCACTAAAGAAGATTGGCTGCCCACCAACTCTTCTGTCCATTGTGGAATCGTTCCACACAGACATGAAGGGTATAATCAAGTTTGATGGTGCAACTTCTGAAGAGTTTGAAATCAAGAGTGGAGTTAAGCAAGGTTGTGTACTTGCTCCCACCCTCTTTGGAATATACTTTTCACTTCTACTGCAATATGTCTTTCGTGATCAGGATGGTGGTATATACATTCACTCACGCTCAGATGGCGGCCTCTACAATGCTCAGAGATTGAAGGCCAAGACCAAAATTAGGAGGGTACTGATCGGAGAGTTGCTTTTTGCAGATGATGCTGCAGTTACGACCCACTCTGAGGAAGAATTGTAATGTCTACTATCTGCATTCTCCAATGCTTGCTCTGAATTTGGTTTAACAATTAGCAAAAAGAAGACACAGATTATGTCACAAGGTGCACGTGGGGTACCATCAATCTTTATTGACGACGCCGAACTAGAGATGGTAGACCATTTTACATATCTAGGATCAGTGGTAAATAGCAAATTATCCCTAGATCAGGAAATCAACATCCGGATTGTTAAGGCAGCAACAACAATGAACAGGTTAAGAAAAAGAGTCTGGGAGAACAGGAAGCTTACTGCCAAAACAAAGGTCCTTGTCTATCAAGCCTGTGTCCTTAGTACTCTTCTTTATGGCAGTGAAACCTGGACAACTTACTCACACCAAGAGAAACGTTTAAATAGCTTTCATATGCGGTGTCTGCGAAGAATTCTTGGTATTAAGTGACAAGAAAAAATCACAAATACTGAAGTATTGGAAAGATCAGGTTGTGTGACGGTTTATTCCATGCTCAGTCTTCGTAGACTTAGATGGATAGGACATCTTAGGAGGATGGATGTTGGTAGAATACCAAAGGACATCTTTTTTGGTGAATTACAGATGGGTAAGAGATCTCAGGGTCGGCCTCTACTACGATACAAAGATGTGTGTAAGCGGGACATGATTGATACAGGCATTGATAGTGCACATTGGGAACAAGTCGCCGCTGAACGTGTTGCATGGAGGGCAAACATCAGAAATGAAATAAAGACAAAGGAGAAAATTATTGCAGATAAGTCACACACCGAGCGTGTGAGACGTAAGATGGTGCATGATGGTGGAAATGACCACGTGTTCATATGCACCCACTGTGAACGGACATTTACAGCGCGAATTGGCCTTATCAGTCACATTCGCTACCGCCATAGGTAAAAGTTATTATGCCTTTTTAAAGCACAAACTATCGTCTGTCAAGACGACAAGGTGCCAATGTTACATCTAGCGCTCTGTACGTATTATGTCCAAATTCATTTTAGTTGTGTCTTCGGCTGTCGTATACCCCGTTTCTATACAAAGTTGGCACGTGTTAGTAGTTTCCCTTGCTAATGTGCAATTTCTCTCTCACTGACGTTTGGGTCGGACCATGTTGTCACTGAGAACTACTTCTGGAACCTACAGTCACTGATGTGTTGAGTTGAGTTGGGTTAAGAACCGATATCACTGCACTCAGGACATTCCCATACGTGCTCAGTCCCCTCGTTCAACAGCCAGCGAAGAGTCATACTACTAATCGTTCCCACCGCTATTTGATTAAAAGTTCTCCTGGTCTTCCCTCTCAGTTTTGAGATTCTTCCAGAACCCTTGCCGATCTTCCGCAATCTCATTCTATCCACATATGGGTTCTCAATCTGCTCCTCCGCCTTCTCTACCTGGTCCCACAAGCGCACGACCACCTCCCTCTTGCCCATAGGCAAAATACACCAAGAGGCGCATTCCCTGCTATAATGTGTGTGTTTTTTTTTTTTTTGTTGCCTCAATATAAAATTCAATATCTCAGTAACCAATCGAGGGAAAATGATGAGATTTAGTATATAACCTTATCATTATGTCCACCCAACAAAACCATTTTTGTTCTGGAGATTTTACAGCAGATTTCAAAGTTTGCTTATATGGGGTATATAAATTACGACTTTGAGATTACGTCCATCATTTTAAGAGTATTACAGCTCCACCAAGACACGTCCCCGCATTTTTTAAAATTTTCACGTGATTTCCGTTTTGAAACAAACAGCGCGAAGATTCAGAGGTGTCTCCAAATGAGGGTTATTTCATGAAACGTGATTATATAAATAAACTAGCTGACAAAGCCCGGCTTCTGGCGGGGATCTATCTATCTATCTATCTATCTATCTATCTATCTATCTATCTATCTATCTATCTATCTATCTATCTATCTATCTATCTATCTATTTATCTATCTATCTATCTATCTATCTATCTGTCTGTCTGTCTGTCTGTCTGTCTGTCTGTCTGTCTGTCTGTCTGTCTGTCTGTCTGTCTGTCTGTCTGTCTGTCTGTCTGTCTGTCTGTCTGTCTGTCTGTCTGTCTGTCTGTCTGTCTGTCTGTCAGTCTGTCTGTCTGTCTGTCTGTCTGTCTGTCTGTCTATCTATTGATCGATCGATCGATCGGCCTGCCTGCCTGCCTGCCTCCCGGCCGACCGACCGACCCACCTACCGACCCACCCACCCACCAATCCACCCACCCACCCAATCAGCCAGCCAGCCATCCACCCACCCACCCACCCACCTACCTACCTTTTTGCCTACCTACCTACCTACCTACCTACCTACCTACCTACCTTTCTGTCTATCTGTCTTTCTGTCCGTCTGTCTGTCAGTCTGTCTGTCCGCGCTATTAATTATTGATAAAAGTTACTGGAAAAAAACGTCAGGACCATGTGTTGAAAGAGGAAGAGGACTATTGGAGAAAGGATGGATTGAATTTTATGCAACCGAGAGCAATCATCAACCTACTGGAATCGTCCGACACAGATTAAGGTCTGAGCAGATCGCAGACCTTAATCTACGTACACACTTACTGGGACATTTTGCTCCAACTATTCAGACGAATTGCAGGCCCTAAACATTACAGCATCAGCATCAGCTGAAGAAACAAGAAGAAAATGAAAAATAAGGTAAGAAATATATTCCTTCTACTTTCCTGTTAATTTACAAATTATTTACCACGTGCCTCTGTAAATTCTCTGTCTTTACTAATATTACACAGTGCACCCCTCTCGGGATTCTCCGTGGTGAAGTGGTCAAGCCGTCTGACTCGGGCTCCGAAGGTTGTATGTTCCATTCCGGGCCGCGTCCTTCATTTCACGAGTGCATTTTTTCGGAGACTCCCGAGGGTCGTCGTTGGAGCTACGGAGTTCGTGCTTTGTGCGACGCTTTCCGCGCTGCGGAAAGAAACTGAGCCATATGGGATAAAAATCCGGTGCGATGCAGCCGACCCTGTCGATTTTAAGCTAGTTCTTTCATGGCACCCACTCCCATACGAATCCGGATACGCCTTTGTGTGTCATCAGAATTTGCAGGTCTCCCATTACCGTAAAAATAACTTTGTTAGCAAGAAATGACTAGTTGTTCAGCAAAACATCAAAGGAATGTCGCCGCTTTTAATGATTTAAGTTGTGTTTGGACCTATCAAAGACATATTCCTGGGGTGTGGGTAAATATAAGACGGCTGGAAAAATTTCATAACGATGCAACAGACAGTTTTCAAAATAATTGATCGTGAATGAAGGCAAACAAATGTGGACATACTATAGCCTATCAGCCTGTTCATTCCCCCGTACACCCGTATGGCCAGGGCAAAATATCCATACAATTCTCACAATCTGTGACCTCTGAAGCGGCGAGAGCCATTCCACACGAAACATTCCTTTCTCCACCTTACTAAGCATACTCTTTGAATCCGTAATGAATACAACGTGTGTTGCAGTAGTCTCCTCTAGCCACCGGAATGCCTCTGTTACTGCCTCCACCTCCATTCTCATGCTGGAGGTCGTAGTCTCATATGCCAGACTCTCCTTTTTCAAGACTCGCCCATTAGCCTTTGCAATAAAGCCCCAGCCACTACGCCTGTTTCTCACCACTGACCCATCGGTGTAGATGACTTTGTCAGAAGCGAATTGACAAGGGACACTTGTAATAGGGAAAGCTAATCAAAGGGAAATATTAGCCCAGTAGTAGCATATGTATTGACTACGTTTGGTTCAAAGCGAGCGAACAAGCAAACAAAATTCTAAGGACAGATTTAAAAATGCAAGTACTATACAGAGTAATTCTGAGCAACAGATACAATGCAATATCTAAAATACAAAGTATGAACGAACAATGGGAATTGCTAGAGTACAACAGTCAACACTAGAGAGGTTATATCGGAAATATGAAGCCGGCCACATTGACTTGCTAAGACATACCTTGATACCATTGGTAAGCTGGGTCGTTCTGGGAACCCAGGTCAGTTTCATATATCCTCCTGCATACGAGTTTGAACCCATGACCCCAGGACCAGCACGGAGGTGAAGCGTGCAAGCCAATACACTACCCTCCCCAGTCCCATCTCGCGCACCACCATATATCAGTTCCCTGGGGTCGAGGGTGTCCGTGGTCAAGTGGTTACACCGCCTGCCTCGCGCTCTGGGGGTCTTTGGTTCGATTCCGGACTAAGTCATTCGGTTCATGGGTCAAATTTCTCGGAGGCTTCAGAGGGTCGTCTCTGGAGCGATGGAGTTCGTGCTTTGTGCGACGCTTACGGCGAGCTGCCCTGCGGATTCAGAACGAGCCATATGGGATAAATCCCGGTGCAATGATGTCGATATTCTCGCCTGTTAGACTTTTTTTCTTAAAATTCCCACATTTGTGAAAAACAACAAATAACTGACTTTACAATTAAAAAAACAACACATGAAGTAACAATGAGAAGATAACAGTTCAGTACCAAACTGTGCAGCCCATCACACTTCTCATCAACGAATCCACTGTTGGCCACCGAGTGCTCCCAGCATGCAGCATTTCCTGGTAGCATCAACAGTGTATGCTTATTTCCTGCTACTGTTGTCTATTGTGTGATATTTCTTGATTTCTTATGCACGGGTGCTAGAATCTGTCAACAGCAATCATTTCATCTCACGTTCTGAATTAATGGGTTACGGTTGAAGGATGTTTGAAGACATTGAGTGTTTGAAGACATTGTGTGTGTTTGGCGATATTGTGTGTTTGAAGACATTGTGTGTTTGACGATAGTGTGTGTTTGAAGACATTGAGTTTTTGAAGACGTTGTATGTTTGAAGACATTATGTGTTTGAAGACACTGAGTGTTTGAAGACATTGAGTGTTTGAAGACAGTGTATGTTTGAAGACAGAGTGTATTTGAAGACATTGAGTGTTTGAAGACATTGAGTGTTTGAAGACAGTGTATGTTTGAAGACAGTGTATGTTTGAAGACAGTGTATGTTTGAAGACAGTGTATGTTTGAAGACAGAGTGTGTTTGAAGACATTGAGTGTTTGAAGACATTTAGTGTTTGAAGACATTGAGCGTTTGAGGATATTGAGTGCTTGAAGACATGGTATATCGTGGGAGTATGATCACAGAAGATGGCAGATTGGACAGAGAAATCGAAATCAGATGTCAAAAAGCTACTGCGCTTACATTTCATCTATCACCCTTACTGAAACATCCAAATATACCCATGTCCGCATAAGGACAGATAATATACAGCATATTCACACCAACCTTATGCTACCAATCTCAAACCTGGACTTTATCCAAATCACACCTTCGCAAAATCAACACCTGCGAAATGAGATGCCTGAGGAGAGCTGCCAACTTAACAATCCGAGACCGAGTAAGAAATGCTACTATCAGACAGACTGTGGGATCAACACCTTGTGCCACATTTATTGAAAGACAGAAGATCAAGTGGTTTGGCCATGTCGTTAGAATGCAACATCAGCAACTACCATCACTGGCCTTACATCAAAGATCATCTGCGACGAGACCACGAGGACGTCCAAGAAGAAAATGTATTGATGACATCAAAGATATTGTCCAACCACACGGAATGACACTATCCAGTGCCGCCCACCAGGCGCTGGAAGGCATATTATTCCTCCCCACGACGCTTGACGGCAGAAGTGGAAGATGATGATAATGATGATGATGATGATGATGATGATGATGATGATGATGATGATGATGATGATGATGATGATGATGATGATGATGATGATGATGAAGACATTGTGTGTTTGAAGACATTGCATGTTTGACGACATTGCATGTTTGAGGACATTGTGTATCAACAGTGCGTCTTCTTTTATTCTAAGCAGTATGGGCTGAGCCGTTGCCGAGATGTTACGGTGCCCTCTTCAGACTCATAAGGTGCGGGTTCAAACACGACATGGCGCTGGGACGTTTCCAAGAACCACTGATATCCAATGATATCACACGTCACCTGATCTGTTGTGTAGTCAGATTGGATGTCTAGCCTTTTGGGATAAAGGCGAAAACAGGAGATCATGTGTGCAATTTGTGCACTTTAAACATCCCACGGTGGTTGGACATCGCAAGGAATCGGCCGATGCCCTGGCAAAATTTTCAGGAATCGTGAAACCTACCCAGGGTTAGATAGAGCTGATTACCTGGGGTGGGATCTACCTAGGGGAAGTAAGTCTCGCACACACGCATACCGAACTCGGACACACTGACCTGTGCAGTGCAATAGTATGCGTTGCGGACACTCCTCCGAAGCGTAAGGAAAACGTCCATGCCGTGTGGCGTTGGTGATCATGTCTGTCCTCAGCCCTATGCCTTGTGTGTTGATACCGATGTTCCTTCATGTCATAATGTCAAACTGTCCAGCATTATCTATCTCAGTCTCCCCACGCCTCTCCTGGCCTCCAACCTTTCCTATGTGAGGACATACTCCAGCGTTGCCCTTCCCATGACAAATCCAACATTAAGATTGTAATAATATGTGGCATTATTAGATGCGGTGGAATATTTACTTCTACGTCATCTGCACCTTAACCTCGGCGTGGCCGTGAGGTTGATCTCATTCGTGTTTAAGCTTCCCAGCGCTGACGGTGGGGTAGTGGGATCAATCCACACACCAGTGAGATGGACTTAAACGTAGACTTCGCCGTCCGAAAGCAATGGCAAATTTATGAACGTAAAATTGCCTGGAAAATCAACATTCGACTGATCACAACGTCCTGCAAGGAACATGAAACATTGTTTTCCCTTTACCAGTTCATAAACAATCAACATTCGACTGATCACAACGTCCTGCAAGGAACATGAAACATTGTTTTCTCTTTACCAGTTCATAGACAATCAACATTCGACTGATCACAACGTCCTGCAAGGAACATGAAACATTGTTTTCCCTTTACCAGTTCATAAACAATCAACATTCGACTGATCACAACGTCCTACAAGGAACATGAAACATTGTTTTCCCTTTACCAGTTCATAGACAATCAGGAACTTCAGGATAGTTGTGTTCATGAAACTTTGATTCCCCTTTACCAGTTCATAGACAATCAGGAACTTCAGAATAGTTGGTGATAACAATCGAAAAGGAAAGTTTTCATAATAACAGCATAATCATAAAAACGGTGATTGAGATGATGAAGATAATGATGAAGACGATGATGTTGATAAATCTTACACAGATAAAGCGGTACAAGATTTCTACCCCAGAATAACTCCCATAAATTATCATCTGATATTGTGAGGAAATGTGTGATGAGCAGTTCCGTATCTGCCTTTACAAACCCTCAACATAACAAGATCAAAGAGCGTCTATTTATGTTTCAATAACCTTTGTTAAAGATGCATCATCATCGTCATCGTCGTCATTCACTGACTAATTATCTGAGTTTTTTTTCATAATTATGTTCACCTGTGATTGATAGAATTTTCACCTGCATTTATTTCGGCTAAAGTGCGATATTTTTTGGTTCCTTGTGTAAATTTATCATATGCTAGATATCATTTTAGGAGATAATTCGGTTAACAAAATGTGCAGTCGCAGCAGCCATTACATCAAGCACCCCCTACACTTGGCTTGTTACCAGTTGATGTAATATACAGTTTAAACAAAATGTATAAATAACTGCCGAAATATCACTTTATCAACAAAATAATTCTAGACTTTATCCAAGGATGGTGGAGTGGCCTCTAGATATTTTGTCTAGAGGTAATCTGTGAATATGTTGAATAAGCAGCGGTGGACCAACACAGGCGGTGGTCACTGAGAGGACACGAGTTAGTTGGTGGTACAGCTATCTCTATAAAATACCTCAACACAGGCGGTGGTCACTGAGAGGAGGCGAGTTAGTTGGTGGTTGATCTCTATAAAATACCTCAACACAGGCGGTGGTCACTGAGAGGAGGCGAGTTAGTTGGTGGTACAGCTATCTCTATAAAATACCTCAAAACTCTATGAAGTGGTCATCGGCGGGTGGGAGGCTCCATATATAACCTCTCCACTCCCTCACTGCTGCCTTGCAGGGTCTGCCTCTTTAGACAAAGGCTAGTCGAGTCAACCATAAACAAACCGGCGGAAGGCAAGGGGGAACCACCACTGTATTCATCTCATCTCATCTCATCATGTTCCTCTTGTACCTTGCGGTGTCGAGGTGAAGTATAAACAGCGTGAGAGTTCCCGATTGTGGGCTTCATATATCGATATTCCCATGGACTCTGCTATTCCCTCCGTCTAACGTTTACGTGGTCGGCCACTTCCTCTGTTTCCATATGGTCTGTACATCATTGCTTGTTGTGGTATGCTGTTAAATAGTAACCTACTTGCATGGCCAAACCATTAGACTTGCTGCTTTCTAATAAAATCCAGTGCTGCTATAACCCCCACATTAGTCCTGATTTCTTCATTTCTGATCTTATCTCTTGATACGTTGAGTATTCTTCTCAGGAATCTCATTTCTGTTGTGATTGTTCTTTTCTCTTTTTCTGTCATTGTCTAGATTTGGCATTGGTAGCATAGAGTTGATTGGAAGATTGTGTTGTAAAGTGCTTTCTTAGTAGTTATTGATACATGTTTGTTCTTTAGTATTGGTGCCATTTGCCCAATGAGTTGGTTTGACTTATTGCATCTATTTTCTATCTCGTCTTCTGATTTGCCATTTGATGGTATTATACTTCCTAGATACTTGAAACTCTTTACTTGTTTCAAGGGATGTTCGTTTAGGTGAATTGTTGTTGTTTTTTTCTTCTTTAGTTATTGTCATTACCTCTGTTTTGCTTGTGCTAGTTTTCATGTTATGTTCCCTACACATTTCGTTTAGACTATTCATGTGGTCTTGTAATTCAGCTTCTGATTTGGCTATTAGTGCCTGGTCGTCCGCAAAAAGAAGTTCTTTTATGGTTAGATTTGCAGATGGTTCTTCTTCTGTGTTCTCGTAGTGCGGTATTCTTGCTGTCTCTGTTTGGCTGGTTTCTTTACATATGTTGTCTATATATGTTATAAACAAGAGAGGGGACAGGACACAACCTTGTCGTACTCCAGATCTTATGGTGAAGGGTTCTGAGTGTCCTCCAGTTGCTTTCGCTATGCATTCACTGTTGTTGTATAAGCTTCTACATAGGTTTGTTAGATGTGTACTCACTCAATATTGTTTAAGGATTTCCCACAGCTTGTTTCTATCTACTCTATCAAATGTCTTTTCTTGGTCGACAAAGGCTAAGTAGAGGTTTTCACTGAACTCGATTGATTTTTGTATAAGTTGTCTAACAGCAAAAATGGCATCTGTGCATCCTTTGTTTTTCCTAAATCCAAGTTGTGTTTCACTTAGCTTGGGCTTTATAGTTGTTCGTAATCTTTTCTCAAGAATTTTGAAAAATATTTTTCCAGTATGACTCAACAGTGAAATGCCTCTCTATTGTGTGCAATCTCTTTTGCTGCCTTTGTTTTTCCAAATTGGTATAATTATGGCATTTCCCCAGTCTCGTGGTGTCTGTTGTTCTACCCAAACATGGTTGAATAATCTATGTAGCCATGCATTGGTCTACAAGGTGTGGAATTCACCTGGCCCTGCAGCCAGCAGTGTTAGGATTGGCTAGCATCTCCCAGATTGGGTGAAAAGTGAAAATTAGTAGCCTGCCGATGACTCGCAGACTACACAAGACAACCCCCACCTCCACGTGGTGCAGACCGGGAAACCTTGACCGCGAGGTCATGTGCTAACGGGGCTATGGCTCTCCATAGGGGATGGACTCCCTGTGGTCAGATTTGTGTCCTAAACCTGCGATTGGCCTAGCAAGCCGGCAGGGGATCTTCATACCCCTCGTAGAAAAACTAAGAAGTATAAACGGACTGACCGCTGTATTTTCCTAAGACAATCATGCTTCGAAATAATATTGATCAAGATACTGGGGGATTTCAATGCCAAAGTGGGCAACGAAAAGGTGAGTAGTGTGACTCGTGGCTATGGCCTAGGTGAGAGGAATAAGAGAGGCGATAGATTAATAGCACGGGCAGAATACCTTGAAATGGTAATAGGTAACAACTGGTTTAAACAACATCCTCGACGAGTCTATTCGTGTAAAAGTCCTGCAGATAATATTCGCATTCAAATTGACTACCTACTGATACCAAAGAGATTCAGAAGCAGTTTAGTAGGAGCAAACACTAAACCAGGAGCAGATTGAAACAATAACCATGTACCAGGTATAGGAGAGATGAGGTTGACTTAAAGACATAAAGAAAACCAAAAAGAACAACACGTTAGATCTAGCGTTACTTAAAATAGAGAAAGAAATTAGAGAAAGGTACAATGTTACTGTAAAGATTAGATATAATGCCATGGAGATAATACAGACTATTGATAAACAACGGGACATGCTGCGGGAATCAATCCAAGAGACATCAAATGAAATCATTCCACATAAATATCGAATTGCAAATAAGAGATGGATGACAGAAGGAATTTCGCAGACGATAGACGATAGAAGAAAGAAAAAGCTTGATAAAGAAGAATATAAAGAAATCTACTATATATATATATATATATATATATATATATATATATATATCTTCTTCTTCTTCAGCGTTCCGAGCCATTGAGGTTCTTTGCTGCAAATACAATCCGTCTCCATTCGTCTCTCTGGTGGACCTTCTCTTGCCAGTCGTTGATTCCAAGTGCTTGTAGGTCTGTACATGTATTATCTCTCCACCGCCTTCTTGGTCTACCTCGGGGTCTACGGTCATTTATTTCCTGAGTGTAAGCGAGTTTTGTTTCCCTATTATCTTCCATTCTTTCTATATGCCCCAGCCATTGTAGTCTATTAGCCTTCATGATACCAGTGATTAGCGGGGACTTAAACAGATCATAAATGTCTTTGTTACTTCTTCTTTTCCACTCTCCACTTTGTGTATCCCTAATGGGTCCAAAGATGCGTCTTAAAATTTTGTTCTCAAAGGTTTGTAACAAGGCTTCGTCTCCTTTCGTTGTACTCCAGGTTTCAGAGCCATACAGCACAACTGGTCTGATCAGTGTTTTGTATATTGTGATTTTGGTGTTACGAGATAGCGCCTTTGATTTTAGTAGATGTTGTAGTGCATAGTATATCTTATTTCCAGAGTTGATTCTAGTTTGTATTTCTTCCCTTATGATGTTGGAACAGTTGAAGATCGTACCCAGGTATTTGTATGTTTCCGTTCTTTTAATGGTCATATTATCTATTTGTATGTGGCCAGAGTTTCTAGCCATTCCGTCTCTTGAAATTACCATATATTCTGTCTTATCTTGGTTGATAACCAGCCCCATCTGTTGGGCTTTTTCCTTTAAGTGAGTCAATATTTCCAATGTCTTTTGTTCACTTTGCCCTATAATATCTATATCATCTGCATAACCAAGCAGCTTGGATGTTCCTCCAATATCACATTCCTCCTTTACCTTCCTTACAACTTTCTCTAGAGCCAGATTGAAGAGTAGCAGCGATAGTGCATCACCCTGTTTCAAGCCAGATGTTATTTGGAAGGGGTCTGATTTCCTGCCTTTATATGTTACTATATTATAAGTATCTTCCATGCATAGTCTGGTCATGTTGATTAACTTCCTTGGTATTCCAAATTCCTGCATAGCATTCCATAGACTATTCCTATGGACACTATCATAAGCCTTTTTAAAATCCACAAAAATGTTATGGAGATATCTTTTATATTCCCAATGTTTCTCGGCTATTTGTCGTAAGACAAATATCTGATCTATTGTTGATCTGTTTTGTCTAAAACCCGCCTGATAGTCACCTAATATGTCTTCTGAATATGGTTTTAGTCTATTTAGTAATACTGCGGATAGTATCTTATAGCTTGTGGACAGTAGTGATATTCCTCTATAATTTCCACATTGGAACTTGTCTCCTTTCTTAAAGATAGGTATCAATAATGACTCTTTCCAGTCATGGGGTAATTCTTCTGTCCTCCAGATTTTTATTATTAGTTCGTATAGCTTTAGATGTAATGCATGGCCACCTGCCTTTATAAATTCAGCAGCAATTCCATCAGTCCCAGTTGCCTTATTGTTTTTAAGTCGTGTGATTACATATAGGATTTCTTCAAATGTAGGTTCTTCAATTTGTGGTTCGCATGTTAGAACCTCTTCCTGTGAGAAAATGTTACTTGGAGCTTCACAATTTAGTAATTCAATAAAATATTCTTTCCATGTGTTGCACATTTCCTCATTGGTATTTATCATATTCCCATTTTTGTCTTTTAAACAATATGTGTTTTGTTGGTGCCCTCGTTTCATTGACTTCAGTTCTTTAAAAAATTTTCTGGATTCATTTTTCTGGTGATTAGTCTCCATATCTTTGATTATATTACTCATATATTCTCGCTTCTGCTGTCTGACTATTTTTGTAGCCTCTTTACATTCATTTCTATAATGCTCTTCCTTTTGGATGTTATTGATGTCATTTAACCATACATGTCTGGCATTCTTCTTCCTAATGACTGCTTCTTCACATTTTTGATTGAACCATCTGTTCTTTCTATGCGTGGTTAACACACCGAGACATTCTTCTGAGGTAGACTGAATTGTATTCTTGATGTTCAACCAAGTTTGGTCAATGCTTTCCTCCAAAGGGTTTTGCAGAGTTTCAAGTTTACATTTTATTTCATCTGTAAATTTCTCTTTGACTGTAATGTCTTGCAGTTTTTCTCTGTTATATGTTGGGTGTAATCTTTGTAATTTAGTATAGAAAGCTCTCTTAAGTTTTATTTTAAATTTTGCTCCAACGAGGAAGTGGTCACTGTGGCACTCAGCTCCTCTATAACTTCTGACTTGCTGTATGTTTGATGCATTTCTGTTGTTAATTAAAATGTGATCTATTTGATTATAGGTTCTCTTGTCACATGATTTCCATGTTTGTTTGTGTATATCCTTTCTTTGTAGTCTGGTACTGCTAACCTGCAGTCCTTTGGCTTCTGCCAGGTTGATGACTCTCCATCCATTATCATTTGAAGTTGTATGTAGGCTTTCCATACCGGCCACTTTTTTATTAGTTTGCTCTCTACCTATTTTTGCATTGAAGTCTCCCAGCACAATCAGGATGTCCTGTTTGGGGGTTTCTTCTATGACATCTTCCAGATCATTATAAAAGTCTTCTTTAATATCATCTTCTTTCTCTTCAGTAGGTGCATGTACGTTATATTTTTCCATTTACCTTTTATTCGTAATTTACTAATCCTGTCATTAAAAGCTTTAAAGTTTAAAACGTTCCCCCATAACTCTTTTTTGATGACAAATCCTGTTCCTAATTCATGTTTATTTTGGGTGTTTCCTCCATATATTATAATCATTCCATTTTGCTCTAAAGTACCCTCTCCTGGCCACCTTATTTCTTGAATTGCTGTTATATCCATTTGATATTCAATCAGCTCCCGGGTTAGTTCTTCGGCCGCTCCAGCTCGATATAGTGTCCGTACATTCCATGTTCCAAATCTCAAAAGTCCGTTAACGTTCCAAGGTCGTTGTCCAGATAAGTCAGTCCGATATCGAGGCTCATGTTTTTGTTTCGTAACAAAGAAAGGTTTTTACAAAGGTGGGGATGTTAACCCCACGCTTCAACCCCCAACCTGGAGGACCAGGGTGTTTCTCTTTGTCTGTTCTCTACCCTTTGACCTGTCCGGCTTGGGAGGCCCTGCTGGTAGCTACGCTACCGCCGGCATAGCTCTCAGGGTCATTGAGAAACTCAAGCTCCCCCACCACGACATATATATATATATAAAGAGCATGTTTGTGTGTGTGTGTGTGTGTGTGTGTGTATGTGTATGTGTGTGTGTGTCCTTTATGCGTTCCCGAACGGTCCATCAGACTGAGATGAAATTTCGTACAGATGTTGTTCTCAATCCCGTGGATCCAACTGAAATAGTTAGTTAGTTTAAAATCAACAATGTTTCCTCAAGCACGAAAGAAAAGGGCATTACGAGCTTCAGAAACAGACTAGCAAAGGGGAGCAAGACTGGAAACCAATTGAGTACGCACTGCTCAAACAAGTTCATCTGGAAACCAGTCGGGTACGCACTGCTCAAGCACATTCATCTGGAAACCAGTTGAGTACGCACTGCTCAAGCACATTCATCTGAAACAGGCGAGCAACGGCAAGCAAGACTGGAAACCGCTCGAGTACGGGATGCTAAATCACGTTCAACTGGTAACTAATAAAATATCAATAAATTAGCTGCGAGGGCCCAGGGGCCGAACGTGTATTCTGTGCGCTTAGAGAAATGTATTTTAATGTATAGTGACTAATTAAATGAATTAAATGAGACACTCCACGCTAGGAGCTAGGCGACGCCGGGCCGGGTCGTCAGCTAGTAGTAAATAAATGCAAAGTGGCTACAGAAGTATGGCTGAATCAACAATGCATGGGAACTGGGACAAACTATGGAAAAGGCTCATATCGCATATATCAACGAGTAAATACAATAATAAGTAGAGAAACACATAATACCACTGGATGTTTAAAATCGAAGAACGATGCAATATTGATGGGACAAGATGATATAGACAATACATCGACGGAATATCTAGAAGAGATGTATGATGTTAGGAGATCGGCTGAATGGTAAAGGTCCACCAATACTTACAGCGGAAGTTGAAGATGTACTACATCGCATCATGAAAGGAAAGGCAACAGTCCAGACAACATTATATTGGAGGAAATTGAGTCTCCAGATGCTCTTGGATTGGAAATATTGACACAATCTCTATATGACATCTACACAAGTGGGTAATTCCTAGTGACCTATTAAAATCAATCTCTATAGCTCTGCCAAAGAAACCAGACGCTTTAGAATGCAAAGAGCAACGCACAATAAGTTTTATGAGTCACATGACAAAGCTGTTTACTCATAATAATTCTGAAAAGAATAAGAAACAAAATTAAAAAAGGAATTGGCGATGAACAGTGTGGATTTGTGGAAGTAAAGGGCACAAACTACGATGTGTATATTCTCTGGTTACTATTAGAAAGAGCTATAGAAGTAAAAACAGATCTGTAGTTATGCTTCATAGACTACACAAAAGCTTTTGACAATGTGAAGCATGGCGAAATAATAACATCTAAAGCAAATGAACATTGATGGCAAAGATCTTAGAATAATAAAGAACATATATTGGTAGCAAACAGCAGACATAAGAATCAACAACCTTAAAGGTATATTTCAGTGTGTAAATAAGGGCATCAGACAAGGTTGTGTATTGTCTCTTGATGTGTTCTCATTGTACAGTGGATATAAAATGAGATCTACAGAAAATACGCCAGGTATCCTTGTTAGTGGACATAACTTCCTTTATGCGGATGAAACCGTCTCGATAGCAACATGTCAGAAGGATCTACAGAAAATAATAGATACATTGGTTGTAGAAATTTAATAAAAAAAATGGGACTTAGTTTAAATAATAGAAAGATTGTTCCTAAATATGCACTTTAAGTGTAGGTCGTTATTTTGGGACAAGTGCAGAAATTCAGATATCTAGGCACATAGATAACATCAGATGGAAGATGCATCAGTGAAATAAGGAGCCGAATATGTCAAGGAAAAACTGTGTTCTATCAAATGAAGAACGTTTTGTGCTGTCACTGTACTTGAAAGTTAGATGTAAACCCATTTCAGAGTTCCAAAGACCCCAACGTCAATTCAACAAACTTAAGACTTGAAACTGTCAGACAGCTATTTCACAACCAGCAAGTTAGTTGCATATCCTTTACAGTTAATCCCAGAAATATTTGGCTGTTTGCGATTTCTTGGCAAGTTTATGTTCAGTAGTTTGCCATTGCTTTCTGAACAACCAGCACGCATACCACTTTATGAAAACAAACACAATAGAGTATCCTTCGAGCACTTGATGAAAACCCTCCTCAGACTGAAAGTGCACCCTCACCTTGTACGATGGATAGCTGCAGTTCTGCTCCAAAGGAAGCTGGTGCTAAGATGCGGGAGTTGGTCTTCTGAGCCGATAACGATACGTCCAGGATTGCCGCAGGGTTCACCACTGTCGCCAATACTATTCAACGCGTATACGGTGCCGATCACTCAACAACAGGGAGGGGTAGGACTCTGTCATTCGTTGACGACATCCTCGTGTATCGACAGGGTCGAGATAGACAGGCGGTTGCCAATGATATGCAGGGCGAACTAGATCGAATTTCTTCATGGTGTGCTGATGCCGGCGCCCTTGTCGACCCTGCAAAGGCATCGATTACATGGTTCTCCCTAAACAACCATATTGTGAAAACAGACCTGCCGGCAGTAAGAATGGATGGGAGCCTTTTGAGTAGAACCCAGTCAATGACATATCTTGGCGTGAGGCTTGATCGTAGCCTGTCCTTCAGAGATCATGTCGATTATGTCGTAAAGAAAGCTCGAAAAGGTTTGTCAGCAATGAGAGTCATGGCGACTGCCAATATCGAGCAAAGACTGCTAATACTTCTGCTCCAAGGACTGGTGCTTTCACCCATCGAGTATGCCCTGGCCATCCTCACTGTCAGCCCTACACATAATGGAAGACTTGAAAAGGTACAAAACGAAGCCATGCGCATCATTTTGGGCTGCACGAGAGACACCAACTGTGTAGCAATGAGATACCCCCTTGACTTCCCGACAATGGAACACAGGATCAAGATCTGGAGAGCTCGTGCATACTTAAAAATAAGTGCAGATGAGCAGCACCCTCTGCATGACTCTATATTCAGAGAAAAGGGCGACAGGCTAAAGAGGGGCAAATCGTGGATGGGTCTGGCAGAAGATGTCGTCAGACAGGTCTGCAGTCTTACCAATATCAACCCCGGCAAGGAATGGGTGCCGGTGCCTCCAGCTTTTAAGTGCACTTTCTCCTGCATTATCACACTCGACAGACGGTGCAGAGAGCAGAACCCTGCCGCTGTCAATGCAGAGGCCAACGCGCTCATCTATGAACAGTCAGATAGTCCAGAAGTGCTTACCTATACTGATAGATCTGTTCTAAAGCAGCAGAGAAGCGCATGGGCATTTACAGCCCGTTCAGCGGGCCGAACCGTTCAAGAATCCAGTGGTGCCCACTCTATGACCACGAGCAGCATGACGATGGAGGTGATGGCAGTTACACAGGCTTTCATATGGCTGGAATCACAGCATTATACCAACGTGTGTGTACTAAGTGACTCAATGAGCATGATTCAGAAGGTCGAAGCTGGAGCTGTATGCAGACAGTGGACTGAGTTGCTGCGGAAGTCTGTTGTCAGTAAAGTCACCTTCATCTTCGTCCCGGGTGCCACATAGCGGTCACGCACACCACCAAATGTAAATTGGGATATTCCCAGACAAGTCACAAAACTAGATGACCATTTGAAACTAAGGCCGACGTGGACATCGTCGTAGGACAGCAACGGGGGACACTTCAAGAGAGGACATGAGGTCAGCGGTGTTTTCTTAGGGCTCAGTGTTAGAAAGGATATGATCTGGTCGACGCAGTCTTTTTAGTGAACGAGGAATTCGTCTGTTGTCTCGCATTCATACCATGATCGGACCGGGACAGGAATAACCTCTAGACGAATAAAACCAGCTTGCGAAATCCTTGTGAATAGAGCGATGGCAGAAGATAGAAGCTGGGTCTGTATAGTTATATAACCGCCCGTCCCCGTATTAGGGGCAGGTTATTTGTACAACCGCGTTCTGTGTATTCTGAAAGAGAATCTAAATAAAGGATCTCTATAATTGCATCTGTTTTCTCAAGGTGAGCTGTTTTATTATTGTTGCCGAAGTTACGAGCTGTTTTAAGTTTTGACATTGAGATGCGGTCGCATGTGTTGAGACACCGGGACATGCGGGAGTCGAGGGAAATGAACGAGCTGATAAACTGGCTGGCTCTGCACCCCCTGTAGATGGCCAGCCCATGGATCGTGCCGATGTTATTAACGTCCTCAAAGATATGGCGAGAACAGAGAACTTTGACGTCAGAGAATCCACATCGCTGACCAGGATGAAAGACTTGGGAGTAAGAGTCGGCACTGCCAGACGCGAGAGGTACATCGGGAAAACGAGGTGCCTCGTCAACCAACACAGAACTGGCATTATTAGCCACCGGACGCTGATGCTTATGCTGGGGGGAGGATCTGAGCACCTATGGACCTGTCCGGAGTGCAGTGAAGATACCCCAACTGATAACTGATAACTGATAACTGAAAACAAGCACAATGTGGTCTAGTGCCAAATCGCCCGCAGCTTTGTTTCGAACGCGGTATGCGGAATTACGAACAGCGTCCGTAACACATTCGCTAGAGAACCTACATCGATTCAGACTCGATTCAGAGCGGGCTACACACTAAACGAAACTCAACCATCTAGACGGGGTTGGATCCATGAACTACCGAGCCTGAACTGGGCACTGAAACCTCTCTACTACCCATCATCCACAGTGAATTCGAATACTAACTTTTTAAATTGAAAGCTTGTCTTGCTAAATGGTCCCGCGTTTTTCAATAAGCTACCAGATAAACCCTAAAGAACTTATTTCAACTACAAACACATGGCGGTAAACAACTGTCGGCAACCTTCTGGTAACGAGTCAAGACGCGATGTCCAACTTCATCATCAAAATAATCAAATAATCCACAGGCATTACATTATCAACAGAAACACAAACTCCACCTGTTTGTATTTCCAAATCCCTCTTTGTTTGTTTAGACAGGTAATCGTTGAGTAATAAAGCCAAGTTGTGTTTCACAGTTACATCAAACTGTTTTCCTCTCCTTTTTGTCATTTCGGCAGTCACTGAGTTCAGAACTACAGAAATCGAAAGAGGAATTTGTTGAAATTCTTTTAACAGATGTCAGACACGCGTTTCATCCTGTTTGTTTCTATTGTCTTAAAGCCACAAAATACATGCACACTGCAAACGATGGACGACGGGGAGATAGCAAAAATAACATCACACGGTGTCTGAAAGCACACTTTCACAAAAATAATAAAATGGCTTACATAAATAAGGGGAAAGATGTTGATTGAACGTGTTCTTCGATGGGGTTCTTGAAGTTAGGCTGACGGTTTGTTCGGTTCTTCTTCTTCTTCTTCTTCTTCTTCTTCTTCTTCTTCTTCTTCTTCTTCTTCTTCTTCTTCTTCTTCTTCTTCTTCTTCTTCTTCTTCCTCTTCTTCTTCTTCTTCTTCTTCTTCTTCTTCTTCTTCTTCTTCTTCTTCTTCTTCTTCTCGTTCGTACATTCTAATGTCAACCTAAATATAAAACAAAAGCAGCAGTCAACTCGAGCTTGTTGACATCTCCATAGCTTTTGTTCTCAAATGGAACGGTTGTAGGCCAAGATGATATCTCTCCAAAGAATCTTCAGGACATTTGGCTTCATATTTAAATGGAAAATAATTACGAACTGCTGAAACAAAGGTTACATTTTATTGCAAGATTTTCTTCCATTCGTGGTGTTTGTGTGTATGGTGGGAATACGGATAATATTTAAGCTGATGATAATGATAACTGTGTTGGGGGGGGGGGGGGGAGAGAGATAGGGACATCCCCTATCAATGGAGAAGTAAGTTGCCTCCTTCTCTTCTCTTCGGGACACCCTTGGGCAAGGTGGAGTACCCGATTAGCCTTCGATTAATGTTACGTAAAGCTATGGATGCAGGTGGTGAATGAAGTTGAAGAGCAGCCGACAGATAATTGTTGGTTATGGTCTCAAATTTAACGACATTAAGCAGAGGACTTCGTATTAGAGAAAATGACTACGGTCATCGACCAGTATAGTCACTGCTGAGAAGGATAGCAATGGTAATCTACCTTCATTACAGATGCCTAGAAAATCATGCATCGTCAACATCCACGACTCTCGGCACATGATGATGATATTGATCAATCGTAAACAGCGAACGTAGCACACTACTTCAAATGTAGATTAACTTCACTAAAGTCATGTTGATATTATGTGAATAAAATGTAATGGCAGGCCTGGTTTCCTCCCTCCAGAAAACATCCAGATTACAAGATCACAGACCACCTATTTACGTGTAAATTACCTTAGTTACAGGATTCCGTTGCGGATGATATGTGTTGCCTCTCCTGTTTCCAACTGTGTGATTGCT
This sequence comes from Cepaea hortensis, assembly GCA_963921405.1. Lineage (NCBI taxonomy): Eukaryota > Metazoa > Mollusca > Gastropoda > Stylommatophora > Helicidae > Cepaea > Cepaea hortensis. Next base: position 211,475,964 of record OY992877.1, on the reverse strand, counting down.
GTAATTTTTACGTGTATTTATTTTGGACAAAGTGTCATCATTTGAGTTTTTTCTCATCTTGATAGTGTAATAGTAATAGTATACTCTCCACTGTGAGTCAAGCACAGAAAGAGGTTTCAGGTCGCCCGAAAATGTGCTCTTTCGACAATTGCTTTGGCCTGTTTATCTTCATTATATTCTCCACCTGGGTCATGACACACAGTTGTCTTTCTCCAGTTGTACATCCGCGCCATGTGCAATATATTTAAAACGCGTGCTCACCCCTGCTTGCGTGCAGTTGTCCTCTAAGTTCGGAGTGCCTACCTGTCGGTCGTCATGCTTTCTGGAAGGTGAACGTCATGCACCTGGCATATGGTGGTTCTATTCACTTCCGTGGCACCTTTAGCTTGGCCAGCTTCTCATCCCGGGGTTTTTGTCATTCTTCTCCGTGTCTGCATTAGCAGTTTGCTGTATCATTATACACATCCATGTCACCATATTACCTTCTCCACACCTGGTCTACGAACGAACAAACGAACAAACTTTATTTTCAAAGGGTTAAGAATTGGACAGGCAGGCCTGTCTAACATTCTGCCCTTCTATCACTCTCTTGGTCTGCTACTGAAGAAGCCATATTTCCGCTGACGCCAGCTCTTTCTCTCAGCTATGACCACTGTGTTCGTTTTCTGGGTCCTTCTCTCCTCTCGCTCTTCTTTTGCTATAAATAGTGAACCTCGCAGAGTTTTTCGATTTACCGTCAGCGCCTATGGTCTCGGGGTGGCTGTAAGTGTGGGACATCGACGACATGGGACATCGACGACATGGGACATCGTTGTGGGATGTCTTTAAATGGGCAGTCTTCACGGCTGAGATGCTGCACAGGATGGCTAGTTGGGCCAGCACGAAATGGTACACTAGTGGTATGTTCTTATTTGGATTGTGAGAGCCTGATTTGTCCGCGATCTAAAGGCAGGGACACGGACAGTATTGCTGAATCAGTTTGTTCCATTGATCGTTCCGGCTGTTCCATAGCGACTTTCTCCATTCTCTAACCCAGTCGTTCCCTCGCTCAAGTTCTTGGGGTCCTTTCAATCCCGGGTACATAATCACATCGTATGAGCAATTGTAATGCAGACAGTAGTCGCTTATCTCCACAGCGAATAATCCGACTTTATGACCACCTGGTATCAGACCGTCGACCACGACACAGCGCAACTACATCCTGGTGAATTGCTGCTAATAGATTCTCAATGAGTATTGTCGGTCAGTTGCTCGTGTGTTAACTAGATCGCCAGTCAGAAGCACACTAATATATTGAGTCTTTTATAAGACTTCCGGATTGTGTCAGGATATCTTCCAGAGTTATTCGGTACCACAACCAGCTCCCAGTCTTTTTTTGTCTATCTAAGATGGACAGCAACTTAGCAGGGTAGATAATTGCACCTTCTGCCCGCTGTCCTGCTGTAGGAAAGTACATCAACTTGACCCGGTTTTGGCTTTCTTGTACGTCTGTGGTCTCACAACATCCACTATGGCTGCCAGCTCAAAGACAGCAACATTTCTGGAAACTGAAATACTGTAGCCGTGTTGAATGTTACGGTGACTTGGAGAGAACAGTGATGGAAGGCGAGGTCCTCGGATGAAGGGGCAGAGGTCAACCATGACGAGGGTGGCACAGGACTTTCAATAAACCGTGAGCATTAAAACATATTTAAGAAAATGGTCGCATGACGTTGCGATCAACCCCAGTTTATGTTGAACCCCCTACCTCGCCATCAGCACACCAGAAGCTTAAGAACGAGCGCTCTTATCAATTTGGTCATCTTACCTCCTCCTTAAAATTGACGAGGCAAGGAAATTGATCAATGATGTAGAGTCTCTCCCACAGGCCGCGATTAGAGCGGTGTTTTGTAAAGGACCTCCTCCTTCGACAACATTGAACTAAGATCAAATATAAGTGTTGCCTTGGCGGATACAGGAACTCTGTAACGTTGGCTGGTCCATGTGCTGGTCATAAAGCTTAGTTATAGGTCGTTGCAACCAACCCAAACATTTATTGACTGTCTGTGATTTAGTAGGTAATCTTACGTTCGGTAGTTTATCATTGTTTTTTTTTTTTTGTGTTTTTTTTTGAAAGGGCAACGCTCATCTCATCTCATCTCATCATGTTCCTCTTGTACCTTGCGGTGTCGAGGTGAAGTATAAACAGCGGGAGAGTACCCGCTTATGGGCTTCATGTATCGATGTTCCCATGGACTCTGTTATTCCATGCGTCCATCGAACACTCATACCATTTTAAAAATCACCGCACAGAGATCAGCTTCAACATGTCCCGCAGCTGACTTGGAACCCTCCACCTGGTATATCGGGGACCTGTCAAACTGCGTTTATTAACCCCTGCGTCACAGACAAGCTAAGCTTTCTTGGGTCAATAAAAGCCAAATGTGATCTGGAAAAAGAACGGTATGCTGTGCCGCGTGGCTCTAGGCAGCAAATCCCAGAAGTTAATGTGGATATGGCATCCGTCTTATCTGACAATGCGGAGACGGCCACCCGTCTGATCTGCCATTATGCTTATGAAGATGCCGTCCTGCTCCTGTCAGGCGGCATCTCTATACCTGAGAGATCCTGGCATACCTGGGCACAGAATGTGTTATCTGATCGCCTTGTAGTGCTCTATAGGTAAAGACAGTAACGCTGACTGGAGGAGCATTAAGTCTTCACATACACCAGGTCATGGAATACTACATAACTTGGCAGCATGACAACTATCCGGGTTTTCTTCCCGCGCTGAATGCTTGTTTGACTAAGAGATTGATATGTTGATGATTTATTGATTAACTGATTGATCTATTACCTGACTGACTTATCAGTTTGATTCCAAGACAACCATCATTGCACAGTGGAACTGCTAAATGTTGTTAACATCCCCTTCTTCTGATCATACCAGAGCGTTCTTAGCTCGGTGCACGAGCTCCGTAGCAATGGTGACTATACTAATACGTGTATACGACAAGTATAAGTAAGGTATAGAGAAGTTATATTAGGGTCCATTGTCTGGTTCAGATTAGTAATCCTGTGATCGAGTCAGCCACATATAGGTATTAATATGAAACGCGAATGGGAGGCTACAAGCCTTACTTTAGTTCGTTGTCCAAAGAGGGTAATGGCTTGTAAGGGTGATACGTTTCGACCCTAATATTTACCATCAAGAGATGCGTATAGAAACATTCTGTTTTGCCACTGTTGCTGAAAGTCTGGCATCCATACACTGCATAGGTAGAAGTCTGCATAGGTAGGTCTGAGGTAGAAGTGTGTCACCATCATTGATCCTTTGAAACAACAGTGTCTGAAATCATCATCATAAGCATGCCCCATACCGACAACCGCGGGTGGTCAAGGTTTATAATGTCAGACGATCACCAGGTTTTAATCAGGCTTGTGCTCTTTCCCGACTATAGCATATGCCCAAGCCATCAATATATTTGTCTTCCACTTGCTATTTTCCCATTAACATTACCTCGTGTCACTCAGATTATTTCTCTTCATACTATCTCCAACAATCTTAACTGTTGACGACTAATTCTCTAAATCAATTTCGGTTTTTATTTATTTCCATAAGAACTGCCACCTTTGTTTATCTTTCCGCCCATAGTATTTGTGCATGTCCCTCACAAACCACAATTTTATTACCGTTAGATGTTTTTAGAGTGCCAGCTTATTGTCTGTCCATGTTTCACATCCATATGACACTATTGGTTCAATACAGCATTTCAATACCCATTTTCATATTGCAATTGACAACATTTTATTTGCTATGTGTGCCATGTCGATTGCGTTCTATACAAGACATCTTCTGTCAGAATGGAATTTAATGTTCCCATTTACTTGAATGTTACGTTGTGGTATTTCTTTCTTCTTGGAGATGGTCATAATAATTGTTTTCTTACATGTACTAGTTTTCCACTGTGTACAATAACTACATCGAGTGGATGCTACTGCATCTGCTTATTGATTGCTATCAACACCGTATTATCTGCATCTTTTATGTTGTTGGTGTTATGTTCTCAAATTTCGATTCCTCACACATTTTCTAAATTTCTCTTAATATTGTCACCATATAGGAAAGAAAGTCTCGAGACATTACACATCTCTGTCGCATGCAACACTTGAATGGCTGGTATAGACGTACAGACCTAAGTATTCTTAACAAAAGAATAACATGAGAGGTAATATAAGCTAAAGTATACCATGAGGGGAAATGTAAATAACACACAGAATATTCACAGAGTAGAGGCAGAATAGAGGCAGAATGAACAAGGGCGATCGGAGCGACTGCAACAACTATAGGGGTATCTCACTTCTGTGTATTGTTGGAAAAGTATTTGCCAGAATTGTTCTGCGCAGACTTCAAGTCCTAGGAGATCAAGTCTACCCCGAATCACAGTGTGGCTTTCGACAGAACCGGTCTACCACTGATATGATATTCTCATTGCGACAAATGCAAGAAAAATGCCGTGAACAGAATCAACCACTGTTTATTGCCTTCATCGACCTCACAAAGGCATTTGATTTGATCAGTCGTGAGGGTCTGTTCAAGGCACTAAAGAAGATTGGCTGCCCACCAACTCTTCTGTCCATTGTGGAATCGTTCCACACAGGCATGAAGGGTATAATCAAGTTTGATGGTGCAACTTCTGAAGAATTTGAAATCAAGAGTGGAGTTAAGCAAGGTTGTGTACTAGCTCCCACCCTCTTTGGAATATACTTTTCACTTCTACTGAAATATGCATTTCGTGATCAGGATGGTGGTATATACATTCACTCACGCTCAGATGGCGGCCTCTACAATGCTCAGAGATTGAAGGCTAAGACCAAAATTAGGAGGGTACTGATCAGAGAGTTGCTTTTTGCAGATGATGCTGCAGTTACGACCCACTCTGAGGAAGAATTGCAATGTCTACTATCTGCATTCTCCAATGCTTGTTCTGAATTTGGTTTAACAATTAGCAAAAAGAAGACACAAATTATGTCACAAGGTGCACATGGGGTACCATCAATCTTTATTGACGACGCCGAACTAGAGATAGTAGACCATTTTACATATCTAGGATCGGTGGTAAATAGCAAATTATCCCTAGATCAGGAAATCAACATCCGGATTGGTAAGGCAGCAACAACAATGAACAGGTTAAGAAAAAGAGTCTGGGAGAACAGGAAGCTTACTGCCAAAACAAAAGTCCTTGTCTATCAAGCCTGTGTCCTTAGTACTCTTCTCTATGGCAGTGAAACCTGGACAACTTACTCACACCAAGAGAACAATTTAAACAGCTTTCATATGCGGTGTCTGCGAAGAATTCTTGGTATTAAGTGGCAAGACAAAATCACAAATACTGAAGTATTGGAAAGATCAGGTTGTGTGACAGTTTATTCCATGCTCAGTCTTCGTAGACTTAGATGGATAGGACATCTTAGGCGGATGGATGATGGTAGAATACCAAAGGATATCTTTTTTGGTGAATTACAGATGGGTAAGAGATCTCAGGGTCGGCCTCTACTACGATACAAAGATGTGTGTAAGCGGGACATGATTGATACAGGCATTGATAATGCACATTGGGAGCAAGTCGCCGCTGAACGTGTTGCATGGAGGGCAAATATCAGAAATGGAATAAAGTCAAAGGAGAAAATTATTGCAGAAAAGTCACACACCAAGCGTTTGAGACGTAAGATGGTGCATGATGGTGGAAATGACCACGTGTTCACATGCACCCACTGTGAACGGACATTTACAGCGCAAATTGGCCTTATCAGTCACACTCGCTACCGCCATAGTTAAAAGTTATTATGCCTTTTTAAAGCACAAACTATCGTCTGTCAAGACGGCAAGGTGCCAATGAGAGGCAGAATTAATTAATTAGCCACGACGTGGTGGGAAACAGCGTGTTCAGAGAACAAAATGTTTGACTGGCTGATTTTGAATCCTTCGGAAGAATGTAAATTTCAAACCATTAAATTGCAATAAGTTACAGAATTTAGTTATCAATGAAGTATGATCACGGAATATGGCTGAATAGATAGAAAACTTGAAATTAGATGTCAAAAAGCAAGTTCGCTTATATATCAACTATCACCCATACTGAAGCATCCAAAGTAAGCAAAATGAGTGATAATAAATTGTATATTCACACTAACCCAATGTCAAATTTGGACATTATCCAAATAATACTTACGCAAAATCGACGTTTGCAAGATGAGATGTTTGAGAAGAGCTGTCAACGTAACTATCCGAGACAGATTAAGAAATTATGTTATCAGACAGACAGTGGGATCACCACATTGTGCCAAGTATATTGAAAGGCACAAGACCAAATGGTTCGGCCATCTCGTTAGAATGCAACAACATCAACTACCAGCATTGATGCAACATCAAAGAAGAATTGATACAAGAGAATGCCCGAGAAGAAAATGGATTGGCGACATCAAAGACAATACAATCACACGGACAGACATTATCCAATGCCACCCACCGGCCTCTGAAACGTCAACTATTCTTACTCAAGATGCTGAACGGAAAAAAGTGGAAGATGATAATTAAATTTAATACATTGTTTTTCACCTTTTCTGAGTTGTGAAAACGCGTTCTATCTCTCGTGGTAAAGTTCGTGTAGCTTTTTTTCTCCAACGCAGTACCGAAGGATACTCGCATCAGTTTAGTAAAATCGTACAAAATAATGTATTAGCTTACAAGCATATCAATCATTAGAAAAAACTAGCCCTGCAACATATGCAATACAATGCTTGCGAACTATCAAACACCCAACCTGTCTGTTAGGTAACACACACGGCTGTTGTATTGTAAACCAACGCTTCAATATTATCAATAAAATCGCCAATTTTCTTTCTGAATGCGCCTCTTTCATCTCACAAAGCTCATCTTTAGATCGCTCCTATCTCAGATATTTCTGGCTGGCACAGAGAAGAATTGCTAGATTTCGTTGGATAGAAGCCGCACATGACATTCCACTCATGTTTGTGTGTATGTCTGCAGTATCTGAAGCAGATCGTTCACACCTTGTTCGCGAGGAGCACTGCTATAAATCGGTGCAGGCATTTTCATGAGTAAACCTGAAATGCTTCTTGACTTCAAGCTGAGGGCGGGTTTGTGACGAATATTCTTCTTTTCTAGTCATGTTTTTATTCTGCTTGTCTTTGTTATTACAAGCAATTATTTAGCAACTCCGGTGGGGTTATTACATATTCAGCAACCCCAGTAGGGTAATTACGTAGTTAGCAACTACAGTAGGGTTATTACATATTTAGCACCTCCAGTAGGATTATTATATATTTAGTAACTCCAGTAGGATTATTACATATACAGCAACTCCAGTAGGATTATTACACATTTAGAAACTCCGGTAGGATTATTGCACATTTAGCAACTCCAATAGGATTATTACATATTTAGCAACTTCGGTAGGATTATTACATAATTAGGAACTTCAGTAGTGTTACATTTAGCAACACCAGCAGGAACATTACATAGTTAGCAACTGCAGTAGGATTATTACACATTTAGCAACTACAGTAGGATTATTACATATTTAGCAACTACAGTAGGATTATTACATATTTAGCAACTGCAGTAGGATTATTACATATTTAGCAACTACAGTAGGGTTATTACATATTTATCAACTCCGGTAGGGTTATTACATATAGAATGAATGGTGACGAATCACCCAGAAAGGCGAAGTAGAACTGATAAGCTTTAATAGAAAGCCACAACAAATGACAAGATGGACGTTGCGACTAAAGCCGTCGTCAGTACATAAACAACAAACATACAGCGATACAACCACATTGAAACAAATACCTCTACATAATCGTCCGCCTGTCGGAGCTTCCATCCCAGACATATTGCAGACCAAGACTTAGGGCCTGGTCTGCCCTGCCGTGATGTTTAGTCGTTTGGTTTCATTTTTCGCACTAGGGTAAGGCTTATATCCTCCCAATTGCACTCCTCCTCCTCCTGAAACCGTTGGCACAATGTGGGGTGTCGGGTTTGGTGAGCGCCGCCCAACATTCAGGGCAACAGAAAGCAGGTAGTATCATCTACTGTCATACAGTAGCTCAGTCATGACCTGCCATGAACATATATATATATATATATATATATATATATATATATATATATATATATAGTAACTGATGTAATGTCTTTACATATATAGTAGCTTTAGAAACTCAATGTTGAGAGTTGATATTATCGTTTGTCATAGTATTCCTCATGTGGTATGAAATACGTCTTTTACCGACTCGATTCTATCCCGTTATGTCCTCGCCATGTGTGTAAATATACATAATCTATGCCAGTAGAGGCAGAAAAGAAAGAAACATTTAATACCTGTGATAGTTCACTGTCTCCATGTGAAAGGAAAACTGATCTAACGGCTGCGAGTTGTGATATGTTATCTTAAATGATATTTGTTATTTTAACAAGCAAGCGTGAACAGTAAATGTGCATCTAGGTAAAAAGCACTGAGAACTACAGAAAAAGAATGAGAAATTATAGAAATAATAAGGGAATGGGTAGAAAGAGGATGAGAAATTATAGAAATTGGATGGGATTTGGTAGGAAAAAAATGAGAAATTATAGAAAAAGTATGGGAATTGGTAGAAATAGAATGAAAATATGACGACATAGAATGAGAATTGATAGACACATAGATTTATAATAGGTGTACATAGAATAGCCGGTCTCCCTGGTCTAGAGTTTACACGACTTTCTCCGTAATTTTGCATACTCTCGTAAGTAACGTGACCTTGCGCGAGAATTGGAAGCGGTTCTCTCCGCGACGGTAACTTACGGGGTATTAGAGTCGGTCGCTCAGAAAGCAATGGCAAACTACTGAGCGTAATCTTGCCAAGAAATCAACAAGCAGCTGAAAGATACTGATGTTGATGGCGATGTCCTGTAAAGGATATGCGAAAACAAAAAAAAAATACATAGAATAATAACCCGTAGAAATGGAATAAAACATTCTAGAAATATTCTGAAATATAAAAAGAACCGGTAGACTTATAATGAAATCTGGCAAGGACAGAGTGAAATTGTTAGAAATAGACTGAAATATATATCGAAATTTTTTGGGAATTAGTATACACGTAATTATAACTGGTAGAAGTAGAATTAGAACTGGTAGAAATATAATTAAATATATAGAAGTATAAAGCAAACTCACAAGAAATAGAATTGGAGTTTGTAGAACTTGAATGAAAACGGGCAGTATATATATATATATATATATAGGAACTGGTAGAAATACGAGGATTGCGAACTAGTAGAAATAAAATTAGAAATGCTAAGCATGGAATAGAATCTATGAAAATAAAAAGAGCATTTTAAAAAATGCAATAAAATGTGGTCGAAATAGGATGAGAACAGTAGAGATAGAATGAGGTAGAATGAAATAGAATGAGAGCTGGTAGAAATAGATGAAAACTGGCAGAAATAGATGAAAGCTGGTAGTCAGCCGAGTTAAGTTGATACAAGAACCGACATCCCAGCACTCGGTACATTCTTATACATGCTTTGACTTCATCTTCAACAGCCTGAGAAGAGTCTCAGAACTAATGATATCGGTTGCAATCTGATTATGTGTCCACCTGGCGTTTCCTTAGAGAACTGAGTACTGGGCAGATCCTCTGGTCAATCTCTGACGCACCATTCTCTCCAGGCAATGCTGGTGAATCTGTTCTTCCACGCTATAGGAATTGGATTCCTTTATACATGGACACGTTATGAGAAGAAATAAATTCGAGAAATTGACTGACAAGTGACATGATTGAGGAGAAAAGAACACGGGGAAGGAAGAGAAGTAAATACTGGATGGCTTGGCCACGTAGTATGGTCGATACAATAACACAGAGCTGATCTATGATTCTGATGATAGTATGAGATGGCAAAACATGATCGCCCATGCTAATTTGGCATGGCATATGATGATGATATATATGATCCCAAAAAGCTCTGACCACGTCTGCCTATCGTTCACCAATACCACACCAAAAGATGCAGACCCAGCCAGACTGTCTGCCTCATTGTTTCCCACCACACCAGCATGTCCTGGGGGAAAGATCCAACAGATTCCTCAAGTATTTGATTCTTTATTTGAAGCTTCCCACTCTGCACGAAGCATGTCTGTCTTCAACTTCTCAGCAAACCCGATGAGTCCGTTACAATCACGAGATGTGTACTTTGTTTCTCCTCCAGCCAGCGTACAACCGCTGCGGCTGCCTTAAGCTCCATTCTCAGACTCGATGTTGCCAAGTCACAGTGTCCATCCTTGTCCGCCATTGTCTATCTGCAAGCATGTGTTTTGAGGGCTTAAAACGAGCGTAAATCAAGTGTATGTGTTTTTTACAAGTCATTTTAACTCATGTGCTCTAAGTTCAACTGGCTGTAAAGTACTGGCTTGAATACGAGAGGACTGTAGCATTGGTGGTGGTCGGGAGAGAGGTGAAGGACAGAAAAGAAATAAAACTTCGTCAAGGTAACGCAATGTTGCTTCACACACTCTCAGTTTGTATCAAATGACATATTCTTACCTTTAATGTCGAACAGGTTTCGTTGTGAAGGGATGTAAAATCAGGAATAACTTCAAAAGAATGACATACTTCTATTTAATTGACAATTAAATTCTGCTATTAGATCATAAATTGTATTTCAATTCACTCAGCGTGCCATTGAAAATAGTTCCATGTCATGAGTAGATGACTTTCAAATTAGGTAAATGCAGAGAGCGCAAATAGCCAAGGAAGGAGCCAGATTTAATGAGTATACGTTGACCACATTTTACATGTTATATGAGCAACGTGGCTGAGAATTCAGAATGCCAGTCAGGCAGTATATGATCTCTGGGACTGGAGAATTACTGACTTGTAATAGCGACCAAGAGGTTACAACAATGCAAGTGGGAAGATAACATCAAGAGATGGATGAACAGCAGTTTTACAGAATGTACAATCAAGGCGAGCGACAGGTGGTGTTGGAGATACATTGCAGTCACCTTTTACACACAGGTTTTACACACAGGTTTTACACACAGGTTTTACACATAGGTTTTACACATAGGTTTTACACACAGGTTTTACACATAGGTTTTACACATAGGTTTTACACAACTAGGGAGAAAGAACAATTACCACTGGGCTCTGGTCAGTGCGCCTACACATGGCACCAGGAAATGTTCTGGAAAGTAAAGGTAGCCTAAGTGATCTTGCCCACATCTTCCATCGAGCGCCGAGTAGTTTATAAACAATATAGAACTGGTACCATGTGCCCAATTCACATAAAACGGTATATAGATACAAGAATAGCTAAGGTATCTCCGTGGCGAAGTGGTCAAGCCGTCTGCTTCGCGCTCCGAAGGTTGTGGGTTCGATTCTGGGCTACGTCTTCGGTTCATGAGTGCATTTTTCTCGGAGACTTCTGGGGGTCGTCGCTGGAGCTACGGAATTCGTGCTTTGTGCGACGCTTTAGGCAAGCCTCCCTGCGAAAAGAGACCGAGCCATATGGGATTAAACTCGGTGCAATAAAGTCGATCTTCTCGACTTTTAAGACTTTCAGGGTATAGCTAGAGAATAAGTCAGAAGTACGTCAGTAAACGAGAATACAGGAATCAGTGTTGCTAGAGTCAGTATAACACAGTAGAGTGGTCACTAGTGAGGCCCACCCCGCCCCCTCCCCCCACACACACGCATTATTGAGGGGGGGGGGGGGGGGTTGATGTGTTATGCTTTGAAATGGCTTGTACATTACGAGGTGGTAATAATGAACAGCCAATGTAACATCTTGCTATTGTTCAACAAGTGTACAGAGCATTGGCAATTTATATCAGACGGGTAACGAACGATAACGGAATACATATCACTGACGAGTAATACTGACATGTGTAGAAGGCTGTAAGAGAAAGATAAATACAGCGGCAGAGATGTTAGATTGTTCAGACCTAAAGTATTTTTTGGGGAAAAACATGGCTGAAGCAACATACCATCAAAATAGACAAACATGAAGAAAAAGATGAAGGAGAACATGTATTAAGAAGAAGAAGAAGAAGAAGAAGAAGAAGAAGAAGAAGAAGAAGAAGAAGAAGAAGAAGAAGAAGAAGAAGAAGAAGAAGAAGAAGAAGAAGAAGAAGAAGAAGAAGAAGAAGAAGAAGAAGAAGAAGAAGAAGAAGAAGAAGAAGAAGAAGAAGAAGAAGAAGAAGAAGAAGAAGAAGAAGAAGAAGAAGAAGAAGAAGAAGAAGAAGAAGAAGAAGAAGAAGAAGAAGAAGAAGAAGAAGAAGAAGAAGAAGAAGAAGAAGAAGAAGAAGAAGAAGAAGAAGAAGAAGAAGAAGAAGAAGAAGAAGAAGAAGAAGAAGAAGAAGAAGAAGATTCAACACTATGCGGAAACTGCAAGTGCTACGTTGCTTTTTTCTCTTCCCTTATGAGCACTAACTGGCAGACATCAACAAAGGTACCTAAATGTCATATTTAAAATGTATAAATACCACTTTATGACAGCGACAAACAGCAAGTGTATAACTACTGTATTTAGTCGCAGGAGCGCGTAAAAACTAGATTTCTAAGCAAACGTAAATGGATAATGTTATCCCTGGAGATTCCCAGATAACAAAAGGTTTCTAGCTTCGTCTTTCAGACGTAGAAAGTAACAAGAACAGATAACTCACGAGATACGTGTAACGGGAGTTGCGCCAACCTGGTCTAGCCGAGGTTTGTTTATTTGTGCGTGTCGGGTGGATGTGGGAGCGCGATGTTGTTTATGGTGAAAGACAAAGCGTAACCTTTGGGATCTAATGGTGTGTGCACGGAGCCATGTGTTAAACTAACAAGTTGTAGGAGTAGGTCTCACGTGGCAATCATGCTGTTTGTATATGGCTACACAATGCTTACCTAGCTATATGTCTATATATCTATCTACCTAGCTATGTACTTTCCTATTAACCTAGATCATTTCATTGACACCTTGCCGTCTTGACAGACGATAGTTTGGTAAATTATGCTTCAAACAGGCATAATATCTACAACCCATGGCGGTTGCGAATGTGACTGATAAGGCCAATTCCCGCTGTAAATGTTCGTCTACAGTGGATGCATGTGAAAACATGGTAATTTCCACCAACATGCACCATCTTACTTCTCTCACGCTCTGTGTGTGCTTTATCTGCAATCATTTTCTCCTTTGTCTTTATTCCATTTCTGATGTTTGCCATCCATGCAACACGCTCAGAGGCGACTTGCTCCCAATGTGCATTATCAATGGCTGTATCAATCATGTCTCGCTTACACACATCTTTGTATCGTAGTAGAGGCCGACCCTGAGATCTCCTACCCATCTGTAATTCACCAAAAAAGATGTCCTTTGGTATTCTACCATCATCCATCCTCCTAAGATGTCCTATCCATCTAAGTCTACGAAGACTGAGCATGGAACAAACTGTCGCACAACCTGATCTTTCCAATACTTCAGTATTTGTGATTTTGTCTTGCCACTTAATACCAAGATTCTTAGTAGTCACCGCATATGAAAGCTGTTTAAACGTTTCTCTTGGAGTGAGTAAGTTGTCCAGGCTTCACTGTCATAAAGAAGAGTACTAAGGACACAGGCTTGGTAGACAAAGACTTTTGTCTTGGCAGTAAGCTTCCTGTTCTCCCAGACTCTTGTTCTTAACCTGTTCATTGTTGTTGCTGCCTTACCAATCCTGATGTTGATTTCCTGATCTAGGGATAATTTGCTGTTTACCCCTGATCCTAGATGTGTAAAATGGTATAATATCTCCCGTTCGGTGTCGTCAATAAAGATTGATGATACCCCATGTGCACCTTGTGACATAATCTGTGTCTTCTTATTGTTAATTGTTAAACCAAATTCAGAACAAGCATTGGCGAATGCAGATAGTAGATGTTGTAATTCTTCCTCAGAGTGGGTCGTAACTGCAGCATCATCTGCAAAAAGCAACTCTCTGATCAGTACCTTCCTAATCTCCTAATCTTGGTCTTGGCCTTCAATCTCTGAGCATTGTAGAGGCCGCCATCTAAGCGTGAGTAAATGTATATACCGCCATCCTGATCACGAAAGGCATATTTCAGTAGAAGTGAAAAGTATATTCCAAAGAGGGTGGGAGCTAGTACACAACCTTACTTAACTCCACTCTTGATTTCAAACTCTTCAGAAGTTGTACCATCAAACTTGATTATACCCTTCATGCCTGTGTGGAACGATTCCACAATAGACAGAAGAGTTGGTGGGCAGCCAATCTTCTTTAGTGCCTTGAACAGACCCTCACGACTCACCAAATCAAATGCCTTTGTGAGGTTGATGAAGGCAATAAACAGTGGTTGATTCTGTTCCCGGCATATTTCTTGCATTTACGCAGTGAGAATATCATATCAATGGTAGACCGGTTCTGTCGGAAGCCGCACTGTGATTCGGGGTAGACTTGATCTCCCAGGACTTGAAGTCTGCGCAGAACAATTCTGGCAAATACTTTCCCAACAATACAAAGAAGTGAGACACCCCTATAGTAATTGCAGTCGCTTCGACCGCCCTTGTTCTTGTACAGTGTTATGATGCTTGAATCATTGAAATCCTGTGGGACTTGTCCTTCTTGCCAGCATAGCTCTATTAGCTGGTAGATCAGTAGAGTGAGTGTCTTGCCCACTCCTGATAACCTCTGTTGGAATCCCATCCTTACCTGGAGCCTTGCCAGACGCAAGTTCATTTATAGCACACTTAACTTCTGTTATGGTGGGGAGTGTGTCCTGGTGGTCACGAGTTCTTACTTATTCATTAACCTAGATGCCTTCTTACTTAACATCTAACGATAGAAATCTATATACATATCATTTACTGGAAGACAGAGAAGTAAATACCTGGATGGCTTGGCCATGTCGCATGGTCGAGACAGGAACACGGAATTGATCCACGACTCTGGTGATCGAGTTAGATGGCAAAACATGACTGTCCACGCTTATCGGCATGGCACATGATGGATGGAAGGTCATTTACTGTCAATATTGTACCTTGCAAGTAAATGACCATCCATCCATCATGTGCCATGCCGATAAGCGTGGACAGTCATGTTTTGCCATCTAATATTGTACCTTGCTCCCCCGATGGTGTTTCTACCTTGTCGTGGTGGGGGAGCTTGAGTTTCTCAATGACCCTGAGAGCTATGCCGGCGGTAGCGTAGCTACCAGCAGGGCCTCCCAAGCCGGACAGGTCAAAGGGTAGAGAACAGACAAAGAGAAACACCCTGGTCCTCCAGGTTGGGGGTTGAAGCGTGGGGTTAACATCCCCACCTTTGTAAAAACCTTTCTTTGTTACGAAACAAATACATGAGCCTCGATATCGGACTGACTTATCTGGACAACGACCTTGGAACGTTAAAGGACTTTTGAGATTTGGAACATGGAATGTACGGACACTATATCGAGCTGGAGCGGCCGAAGAACTAACCCGGGAGCTGATTGAATATCAAATGGATATAACAGCAATTCAAGAAATAAGGTGGCCAGGAGAGGGTACTTTAGAGCAAAATGGAATGATTATAATATATGGAGGAAACACCCAAAATAAACATGAATTAGGAACATGATTTGTCATCAAAAAAGAGTTATGGGGGAACGTTTTAAACTTTAAAGCTTTTAATGACAGGATTAGTAAATTACGAATAAAAGGTAAATGGAAAAATGTAACGATGATTAATGTACATGCACCTACTGAAGAGAAAGAAGATGATATTAAAGAAGACTTTTATAATGATCTAGAACAGTGTTTCCCAACGTGGGGCCCACGCCCCACAGGGGGGCAATTTGAATGTTATGGGGGGCAATTCGAAAATGGAAGAAATCGGCTGAATATAACACTTGAGACTGAAGTTAACTAAATTGGAACCTGACATAAGATCTCTTTGCAGCAAGCATCAAGCGCAAGGATCTCACTAAATTTGAATAATAAATAATTACTAATAATTAAAATAATATAGAAAAATCTTTCATTAAAATTATTTTGTACTTGAATTTCAGTTCTCCATTATATGTTTTGAAAATTTACTTACTGTGTTTGCTCAATAATTACCTAGTGATTTCTTCCTAAAACCTATCATTCAAGTTTCTTTAGTGAACATTTCAATTTTTGAATATTAAAAATAATGTATTTGTTGAGGGGGGGGGCATGGGGCGGGGGAGGGGGGCAATATGAATTTTAGAAAAGCTTAAGTGGGGCATGGTACAAAAAAGGTTGGGAAACACTGATCTAGAAGATGTCATAGAAGAAACCCCCAAACAGGACATCCTGATTGTGCTGGGAGACTTCAATGCAAAAATAGGTAGAGAGCAAACTAATAAAAAAGTGGCCGGTTTGGAAAGCCTACATACAACTTCAAATGATAATGGATGGAGAGTCATCAACCTGGCAGAAGCCAAAGGACTGCAGGTTAGCAGTACCAGACTACAAAGAAAGGATATACACAAACAAACTTGGAAATCATGTGACAAGAGAACCTATAATCAAATAGATCACATTTTAATTAACAACAGAAATGCATCAAACATACAGCAAGTCAGAAGTTATAGAGGAGCTGAGTGCCACAGTGACCACTTCCTCGTTGGAGCAAAATTTAAAATAAAACTTAAGAGAGCTTTCTATACTAAATTACAAAGATTACACCCAACATATAACAGAGAAAAACTGCAAGACATTACAGTCAAAGAGAAATTTACAGATGAAATAAAATGTAAACTTGAAACTCTGCAAAACCCTTTGGAGGAAAGCATTGACCAAACTTGGTTGAACATCAAGAATACAATTCAGTCTACCGCAGAAGAATGTCTCGGTGTGTTAACCACGCATAGAAAGAACAGATGGTTCAATCAAAAATGTGAAGAAGCAGTCATTAGGAAGAAGAATGCCAGACATGTATGGTTAAATGACATCAATAACATCCAAAAGGAAGAGCATTATAGAAATGAATGTAAAGAGGCTACAAAAATAGTCAGACAGCAGAAGCGAGAATATATGAGTAATATAATCAAAGATATGGAAACTAATCACCAGAAAAAATGAATCCAGAAAATTTTTTAAAGAACTGAAGTCAATGAAACGAGGGCACCAACAAAACACATATGGTTTAAAAGACAAAAATGGGAATATGATAAATACCAATGAGGAAATGTGCAACACATGGAAAGAATATTTTATTGAATTACTAAATTGTGAAGCTCCAAGTAACATTTTCTCACAGGAAGAGGTTCTAACATGCGAACCACAAATTGAAGAACCTACATTTGAAGAAATCCTATATGTAATCACACGACTTAAAAACAATAAGGCAACTGGGACTGATGGAATTGCTGCTGAATTTATAATGGCAGGTGGCCATGCATTACATCTAAAGCTATACGAACTAATAATAAAAATCTGGAGGACAGAAGAATTACCCCATGACTGGAAAGAGTCATTATTGATACCTATCTTTAAGAAAGGAGACAAGTTCCAATGTGGAAACTATAGAGGAATATCACTACTGTCCACAAGCTATAAGATACTATCCGCAGTATTACTAAATAGACTAAAACCATATTCAGAAGACATATTAGGTGACTACCAGGCGGGTTTTAGACAAAACAGATGAACAATAGATCAGATATTTATCTTACGACAAATAGCCGAGAAACATTGGGAATATAAAAGAGATCTCCATAACATTTTTGTGGATTTTAAAAAGGCTTATGATAGTGTCCATAGGAATAGTCTATGGAATGCTATGCAGGAATTTGGAATACCAAGGAAGTTAATCAACATGACCAGACTATGCATGGAAGATACTTATAATATAGTAACATATAAAGGCAGGAAATCAGACCCCTTCCAAATAACATGTGGCTTGAAACAGGGTGATGCACTATCGCCGCTACTCTTCAATCTGGCTCTAGAGAAAGTTGTAAGGAAGGTAAAGGAGGAATGTGATATTGGAGGAACATCCAAGCTGCTTGGTTATGCAGATGATATAGATATTATAGGGCAAAGTGAACAAAAGACATTAGAAATATTGACTCACTTAAAGGAAAAAGCCCAACAGATGGGGCTGGTTATCAACCAAGATAAGACAGAATATATGGTAATTTCAAGAGACGGAATGGCTAGAAACTCTGGCCACATACAAATAGATAATATGACCATTAAAAGAACGGAAACATACAAATACCTGGGTACGATCTTCAACTGCTCCAACATCATAAGGGAAGAAATACAAACTAGAATCAACTCTGGAAATAAGATATACTATGCACTACAACATCTACTAAAATCAAAGGCGCTATCTCGTAACACCAAAATCACAATATACAAAACACTGATCAGACCAGTTGTGCTGTATGGCTCTGAAACCTGGAGTACAACGAAAGGAGACGAAGCCTTGTTACAAACCTTTGAGAACAAAATTTTAAGACGCATCTTTGGACCCATTAGGGATACACAAAGTGGAGAGTGGAAAAGAAGAAGTAACAAAGACATTTATGATCTGTTTAAGTCCCCGCTAATCACTGGTATCATGAAGGCTAATAGACTACAATGGCTGGGGCATATAGAAAGAATGGAAGATAATAGGGAAACAAAACTCGCTTACACTCAGGAAATAAATGACCATAGACCCCGAGGTAGACCAAGAAGGCGGTGGAGAGATAATACATGTACAGACCTACAAGCACTTGGAATCAACGACTGGCAAGAGAAGGTCCACCAGAGAGACGAATGGAGACGGATTGTATTTGCAGCAAAGGACCTCAATGGCTCGGAACGCTGAAGAAGAAGAAGATTGTACCTTGCGGTGTATGGCGGGAGTTTCTTGAGCCCGAGGAATTACGGCCGCCAGGCGATTGCAGTGGCCGCGAATTGCGCAGGTTAGTGTTTTCTTTTTGCCCCCGACAGAAAAAAAAACTCCACACCTTAATGAGGATTCGAACCCGGGTCTCCCGAAGGAGAATCCGGCATTCTAGCCACTCGGCCAGCCTCTCATCGTGTCTAGCCAAATTCCCAACTGCTTATTTACCACATACATCTCAATGAAAAAACTTATTCACTTTCTTTGTTGTTAACAGTTAGTTGCATATCCTTTACAGGACGTCGTAGTTGACCCCAGCATTTTTTGGCTCCTTGTGATTTCTTGGCAAGTTTACGTTCAGTAGTTTGCCATTGCTTCGTGAACGACCTGCACTCATGCAGGTATGAAACCAGCGTTAAGACGGCCTGCTTCCAAATCACCCGCAGCTTTGTTTCGAACGTGGTATACGGGATTGCGAATCGCTCCCGAAACCCCTTCACCACAGCGCCATACACATCTAGGGACGGCACCTGAATGATTTATCCAACAGGGGACTTCTGGTGACAGGGTCGCCTTCATTGCATCGGGTGTTCCCCCAAATGGCTTAGTCTGTATCCGCAAAACAGCCTGAAAAAGGCATCGTACAAAGCACGAACTCCATAACTCCAGCGACGACCTTCAAGAGTTCTCCAAGCATATTGCACTCCCGAACGGAAGGACGGATTTCAGAAACGAACCCACCACATTCGGAACTCAAGGTCAACGACTTAACCACTTGGCCACTGAAGCACCTATGACTTTTGCTGCCAGTAGCTGCAGTTTCCTTGCTTTCTATTTAAGCCTGTCAAACGGATGAGTTATATTTAAAATTATATTTGTAGCCTTCATTTTCTGGGAGAAAATGCAGTGTGTTCATGTAATTGGGTAATTTGTTTAATGGGATGATTTTTATCAAGGATTTTAATTAGCGGAAGGATTTCTCTTCTTGTAAGCTGGTTAGCTCCGTGACACGTCTGAGAGATTTCTCTACGCCTAGTTTGCTTTATATTTTTGGGCTGGATTTACTTGTCATTTTTGCGGTTTTATCAAATAATTTCTGCAGAACTTGGCATACGGATCGTTGGTCAAACGGCTCAATGCACCGTTTGCCCTATAATACAGAAATGGTGTCTTATGTATTAAATGGGCTGAAGTTTGTGAAACATATAGTGGTTTTATTATATTTATATATGCAATCAAAAATATACGCTCGTATATCATCATCATCGTGTGCCATACCGATAAGCGTGGGCGGTCATGTTTCGTCAGCAAACACGATCACCTGAGTCGTGGATCAGCTCTGTGTTCTTGTCTCGACCTTACCACATGGTCAAGCCACCTACGTATTTACGTGTCTGCCTTCCCTTTGTTCTTGTCACCTAAATGTTGTCAGTTGTCACCATGTTCTACAATGTATTTCTTCTCATAACCTGACCAAAAAAAGTGTGACTGTTTACGTCTAATTTCTCTATTCAATTTACTGTTTTCATTTGTTTCTTATAGGACTTGCTATTGGTTTTTCTGTCTGTTCATTGTATTCTTTGCGTTCTCCTCAGAAACAAGATTTCCACAGCCGTCAGATGTTTTTCAGCTTGTCTGGTCATTGTCTACGCTCCACATCCATACAAATTTACAGGTACTGTACTTCAGTAAATTTTTTTTCTCGTTTCAATTGACATCTGTTTATTGGTCAGTATGTTTTTCATCTTGCTAAAGACTACTTTTACCATGGCGATTCTTGTTCTAATCTTTTCAAGGCATCATCCATTAGATGTTATAACGGTTCCGAGATATATATATAATAAAATCATAAAAACAATAGCTATTTAAGAAGCGTGAAAAGACTGGGGGTGGGGGGGGGGGGCTGTCTCCGTTGCGAAGTGGTTGAGACGCCTGCCACGCGCGGGTTGTGTGTTCGTTTCCAGACTCAGGCATTCGGTACATGAGTGCAGTTTCCTCAGAAACTCATGAGGGTCGTCTCTGGAGCTGCGGAGTTCGTGTGCTGTATGCAATGCCTTCGGCAGACCGCTCTACAAAAAGAGACCGAGCCATATGGGGTAAAACCCGGTGTAACGAAGTCGACCCTCTCACCTTCAAATGCCCTTTAAGCCTTTATTATTAGTTCATGAGTAACTGTCGTCACTTCACCTGGGAAAATCCCATAAGTGATCGGTCTCTCTCAGGCGACTTATAATGGAGTGAATGTTGGTTGCTCCTGTTGGGACCTGGTTAGAAACACACTGTAACCTTCCTAACCTGAGTTTATTGCTACCCATTACCTACTTCGTTCTTGTAGGTCAGCATGGCTGAATGAATAAGAGAGCTCGTGAGTACACCGGTCTGTTGACCTCTCTGTTGACTGCCAAATGTTGACCTCTCTTCTTGACCTGTGAGTGTAAATTACATGTCCCTTTGAAGTCGGGCAGTGTTCGCCTGATGGCGAGGGACACTGGTTGTAGGGGAAAACTAACCCACATACAAAACTCACCCAGTGCACTAGAAGTTGTAACACGCGTATGGACTAAGCTTCAGTTTAAAAAATCAATGATCGCATTAACAAATTAAAAACAAAAAATTAATTAATTTAAACACACACACACACACACACACACACACACACACACACACACACACACACACACACACAGAGAGAGAGAGAGAGAGAGAGAGAGAGAGAGAGAGAGAGAAATGAAAAGACATAAAAAATGCATTGGAAGTTGGCTGTGGGCTGTAAGTTGTTCTTTCGTATCCCTTAACACACCCGATAACATCAGATCTGAACTTATATAAACCACATAAATTCGTTTCTGGTACCATTCAAATGACCTTCGCTCCCCTTTAATTGACATGATGTTATGTAGAAACCGCCTGTGACCTAGCGTACTAAACTACCTAACAGCTAACACCCTACAGCGATAACTGCGTGACACTGCCGTTATTTTATCATATCCCTAGACAAGATGGCGGTGGCTGGACATTTAAACGGTCATCCATAATAGGTTAATAGGGGTCTCGACTTTAACAGCCAATGAAATGGGTAGATATGTGACACGTGAGCTTAATAGCCAATGAAATGAAGACGCTGTGCTGCATGAAACGGTGGTTAAACAAGGTAACTGCATGATAATGATATAGAAGGTTTAGCCAATGTAATAGATACGCACACGTGAATTGGGTGGGTCAAAATACCAATGTAGTTGTACGTGATGTTGGGAGCCGGGTCAGCGTAGTGGCTAGCACACTTGGCTACTGCTTCGGTGTCCAGAGTTCGAATCCCCACATAGGAGAACATTCGTTTCCTTTTACAACGGCGTAGACTCCCATGTTGATCCAACCTAACACGAGTACCAAGAGGGAAGCTAAGGCGGCCCGTGGAATATTTACGACACCATCCATCGAGTACCAAGAGGGAAGCTAAGTTGGCCCATGGAATATTGACCCCACCATCCATCGAGTACCAAGTGGGAAGCTAAAACGGCTTGTGTAATGTTGACCCCACCACCCATCGAGTACCAAGAGGGAAGCTAAGGCGGCCCATGGAATGTTGACCCCACCATCCATCGAGTACCAAGAGGGAAGCTAAGATGGCCCGTGGAATATTGACCACACCACCCATCGAGTACCAAGAGGGAAGTCAAAGCGGCCCGCAGAATGTTGACTCCACCATCCATCGAGTACTTGTTTACCTATATAAATATAGGACTAGAACAATCATTGGGACCCAATAGGACATTTGGCTTGTAAAGAGTCTCTCACTGTTCCTTGTTCCTGTACTGTTCCATCCTTGGTGTAAATGGAAAGGACTCTATTACAGCCCAAGGAGTGTCAGACGTATGGTGCAAGGCCCAGACTTGTATAGACCAGTGGACGCACTGTGAGTGATGTGGTCAGCCTCACAAAGGTGGCCTTTACTTCCCAAGAATTCAGTGCACCTATTCTAGGCTGATGGAAAATTACGGAACGTAAACTTGACAAGACATCAACAACAGCAACACATGCTGGTGTGACTGCAAACGTCCTGTAAAGACATCAACAACAGCAACACAAGCTGGTGTGACTGCAAACGTCCTGCAAATGATATGCAACTAACGTTTTAACTTTCTAAGCTGGGTCACTATAAAAGCTCAACCTCGATGCGGATGTGGAAGGAATATTACTTGCGACAACTTTTTTTATTAGCTTGAAATTGAGACAGATATTGAAGGGAGGAAAGCTTACAATTAATTTTAGGAACAATAAGAAATAAAAACAGAGTTGAACTTCCAAAACAACTAATGTCAGGAAAAGATCGTGTTAAATTTTCCACAAAGTTTGCATTCATTGATGGTGCAGCACTCACTTCCTATTGTCAAAAGAAAGGAAAAGTAGTTGTATTTCTTATTACAATGCATGATCAGCCAGATGTGGATCAAAGTTCTAATTCCAAAAGACCATTGATGATCCTTGACTACAATCACGCGAGGGTGGAGTGGACACAGCCGATCAAATGTTGCGCTGTTATTCAAACAAACGCAAGACAAAAAGATGTCCTGTAGTCATTTTCTACAACATGTTAGACTATTGTT
The DNA here is from genome assembly GCA_963921405.1 of Cepaea hortensis. Classification (NCBI taxonomy): domain Eukaryota; kingdom Metazoa; phylum Mollusca; class Gastropoda; order Stylommatophora; family Helicidae; genus Cepaea; species Cepaea hortensis. Next base: position 211,452,494 of record OY992877.1, on the reverse strand, counting down.
CAATGAATGCATTTGTTCTGTAGACGCACCTCATTCCTGAATGGAACAAGTCACATCAACGCCGACTGTTTTTGATTCAGCTCGCAGAAGGACTCGTCGAAATGGGCTAAACATATCAAACTGGGAATCTTCCACCTAAACTAGCAGAGAATCCTTGTGGATCTAGAAAACAAGGTCGCTATCACCTTTGTCCAAGGGAGATTGACAGAAAATGTAGAGATGTTTGTGGTACTTGCAATAACTTTGTGGCCAACGTAAGAATATTGTTTGTGACCGCTGCACCGTATAACTTTCAAGATTATATGCTGGGTTCATGTGTGTAAGTAAAATATTTAAGCATTCATTTATCTAAACACTTTGTAATGAATAATACATCAAAATAAAAAGAAATTGCATTAAAGACTGACTAGTTTTAACTATATTAAATGGTGGGGTCAGTATCGACCCCATTGGTAACCATTGTTACTAAAATATCCTGGTAGTTCTAGCGTTATGACAGTTTGTTCATTGCGCTGTGTCCGTTTAAAGCGAAACCGGGATATTTTCACCTTACACCCGGCACATGTTGGCTGCCTGGCCGAGGAGTTAGCAGCTTTATCCGTTAACACCGAATACTCTCGTGGTCGACGTGAGCGCACGAGAATTAGAAGTCGTTCGAGTCACGCCAGTGACTTATGAGAGTATGGAGCCGGTCGCTCAGAAAGTCGTGGCGTGCTGATGAGCGTAATCTAGCCTAGGAATCAACATACAGCTGAAAGATGCTGGTGTTGACCGCAATATCCTGAAACAGGATGGAAACGCGGGGAAAAAAAAATCCGAAACATGTGATTTCATTAGATAAATTTTGTTTACCTTAGGATTTACAAATCCAGAAACATTTATAGGATTTCTGACTGTCACATAGGATCTTCCATTTTGTCGCCCTTATCAGAAAACGTAAGATCCATTAATTAAAAATGAATTCATTCAACCATAGTTTGTTTGTTTGTTTGTTTGTTTGTTTGTTTTAATTTTACGCTCAGTATTTTGCCATTGCTTTTTTTTTTATTTTTTGAACTACAGATGCTCATATCATTGTTAAAAATCAACACAAAGAGACATGCTTCTAAATCTCCTACAACTAATTTCAAATCCGACATAAGGGATTTTGAAGTTCGTTCGCTACCACTTAGCCACAGATTTAGATTAGACACTGATATTCAAATACCCAAAACTATTGTTCTTAGCAAGCAGTTAGGTGGCTAAGATTAAATATCAGAGTTAAGCTGCTAACAATGAATATCAGAGTTAAGTTGTTAACATTTACTATCAGAGTTACGTGACTAACAATGAATATCAGAGTTAAGTTGCTAACATTTATTATCTGAGTTACGTGACTAACAATGAATATTAGAGTTAAGTGGCTAACTTTGTACATCAAAGTTAAGTGGCTAACATTGAATATTATAGTTAAGCCCTTAAATTGAATATCAAAGTTAAATGGCTGACATTAAATATCAGAGTTAAGGTGCTAACATTAAACATCATAGTAAAGTGACTAACAATGAATATCAGAGTTAAGCGGCTAGCAATGAATATCAGAGTCAAGGGGAGAGATGGCAGGACATACAACACGTTTTTTCTACTCGTGGACAACCAGGGAGACTCCGTGGCGAGGTAGTTACGCCGCCTGCAATCACACACTGCTCCGAAGGATGTGGATTCGATTCCCGACTCGGACATTCGGTCCACGAGCGCAATTATTTGGGAGACTCCTAGGGGGTTGTTGCTGCGGGGTACGAGATATGTTCTACGCCTTCGGAGGCCGCCCTGCGAAAAGTGACTGAGCCATATGAAATACAACCAGGTGCAATTAAGTCGTCTTTTTACAAGCAATAACAGAGGACGGTCGAAGTGAAACAAAAGCTTTAATTAAAACAACTTAGAAATATATTAAGGTCAAGGTGCCTAATTTATTTTCCCGCAAGCATAGACCACGTGCAACTGCTTCTAGTGGAGCTTGATTGATTTTTGCATGGGGATTAGCTTTCAATATTACCAGTGTCCCTCGCCATTAGGTGAACCCACTCCGACGTCAGAGGTACTTGTAATTTAGTCCCGAAGTCAACGATGAAAAGCCAACATTTTAGTCCAACTGATCAGTATATGGTGTTGAACTAGCGGTCTTATCCATTCGGCCAAGCTGTCCCCCGTTAATTGTAGTATTATCACCCGATCTGTCCCATCTTATATGGAAATGATGATTAGATTCATACAAGACATGTCATGAATATTAATTAGTAGACATTATGTAACTAGCATGCCTTGTGCTGATGATACGTTTTGATCACTGAAAATGAAATAGGAAATGTTAGATATAGTTGCAACAGGCGACGAAAACAAAGGTCTGAATAACAGACAATCTGAAACAAGCGTTATTAACGTCGTCTTCTGCCTACAATACCTTGCGGTGTAGGACAAGGGAGTTTTGAGCTTCAGGAATTAAGGCCGCCTGGCTAGTGTAGTCTCCGCAAATTGTGCAGGTTAGGGTTTTTTTTCTGCCCCCGACAGAAAATAATTCACACCTTACCGAGGATTTCGAACCCGGGTTCCCCGAAGGAGAATCCGGCATTCTAGCCACTCGGTCACGCAATGGTATTTAGACGGAGAAACCCAATTTCCCCAAAAGTGACGTCAACGTGAGTGGAACTAGTCTAATTGAGTTGAGTTGAGTTGAGTTGAGTTGAGATGAGTTCAGAACCGACATCACTGCACTCAGGACATTGCCATACGTACTCGTTCAACAGCCAGCGAAGAGTCATACTACTAATCGTTCCCACCGCGATCTGATTTAAGGTTCTCCTGGTCTTCCCTCTCAGTTTTGAGATTCTTCCAGAACCCCTACCGATCCCCCGCAATCTCATTCTTTCCACACATGGGTTCTCAATATGTTCCCCCGCCTTCTCCACCTGGTCCCACAAGCGCACGACTACCTCCCATTTGCCCATAGGCAATCTACCACCAAGAGGTGCATTCCCTGCCAGCCTATCAGACTACTCACTCCCCTGCATGGCGAACTAGTCTAAATAAAGCTCATGATTTTAATTACTTGGGTGCTTTGACTACAGCAAATTGAACATGTATTCGATCGATCAGGTGCCGTCTCCACAATGAAGGTTGGCTGCAATGGATCTCCAGCACTTTCTGTCTTTCGCCTTGACTTTAAATTCTGTCCGATTGGTATTCGTTCATCTCTTGATGTTGTTTTCCCACTTATATCGTTGTCTACCTCTTGCTCGCTTGCCTTCAACCTTATCCCCCGGTATGGTTTTTATAAGAGTGTAGATTCTTTTAACGTGGCCGATATACTTAACTTGCCTCTTTTTTAAAATTTCTTTCATCAACTCGTTTTTCAATACCAGTTTTTCAAGACCCTTTGTCTTTGACTGTTTTTGTTTCCATTAAATACGACATATTCTTCTGTACATCCACAACTCCAGGGCCTCTATTTGATTTTCTAATTGCTTGTTCATGGTCCATAATTCCGTGCCATATAGTAGTGTTTAAAATACATACCATTTAACAATTCTCATTTTTAATACCGTGTTAATCTCTCTAGATATATTACAGAACTTATTGTAGAATAGGTCAATCAGAAGTAGCATTTCACAAGATGAAGGATATTCTCTACAATATATCTTTGTCAATCGAGGTGTTTACAGAAGTTTCCAAAAGTCTTATCGAGCCAATCCTGATGTTCGAGAGTGAATCTTGGACAAATACGAGCATGCAAAGGGAAAGCTATAATACGTCGTGAAACTGGGGAGTTGGGGATACACAGTGGCAGACGGAGAAGGGGAAAGACAGAGACAACATATTTTCAAAGAGTCACAAATTGGACACACAGGCCCGTCTTACATTCGGCTGTTTCAATTACTCATCTTTTGTTCATCAATAGTGCACCATACATTCACATAGGAAAACAAACATTGTCAAATGACTATTGTAAACTTAAACAATGGATATTACCATGTTATGAGACAGGCAGACATATGTGCACACGCACATTCGTAAAAACACACACACCTGCATACATACTTACATCATTTGCACAAACTTACAGTCACTCACTCACTCAATAACACAGTTACACACTCCCTCGCATGTACATATCAGGCAATCAATCAGGTGCCGCCTCCATAATGAAGGTATGGCTGCAATGGATCTCCAACACTGTCTGTCCCTTGCCCTGACTGTGCATTCTGTCAGGCTGATGTTTGTCCATCTCTTGATGTTATCTTCCCACTTGTATCGTTGCCTACCTCTTGCTAGCTCCAGTATGGATTTTATTTGAGTATTATGTCTTTTAAGGTGGCTGAAATATTTCACTTGCCGCCTCTTTATTTCTTTCTTCAACTCTCTCTTCATTCCCAGTTTTTCTAGAACCTCTGCATTTGATTGTTTTTGTTTCCGTGAAATACGACATATCCGTCTGTATAAACATATTCTCAATCACAATCACAAACTCACTTTCAAACTTTTACGTATGCACACACACATAAATAAACACACATACACACATATCCCCACACATCCACTACACACCCACCCACACACACACATCACTATACCCACCAACCAACACACACATCCTCCACACACACCCACCTACTCACACACACACACATCCCCCACCCATCCATCCACAAACACATTCACACCGACCCACCCACCAACATCCACACACACCCACCTACCCAAATACACATCCCCCACCCACGCATACATGCCCCACCCACATATACATCCCCCACACACCCACACATCCCCATCCACCACAAATCCTCAAACCTACACACACATTCCCACCCAAACACACACATCCCTCACACATCTCACCACCCACACACATATATACACCCACACACACACACACACACACATCCACCACCCACACACATCCCCACATACATCCTTCTCTCACACACCCATCCCCCCCACACACACACACACATCCACCACCCCACACACATCCCCACACACATCTTTCACCCACACCCCCCACCCCCCCCCCCCCCACACACACACACACACATCCTCCAACACATCCCCCAACACATAGTTATGTGGCCGAACGATTTCGCTTGCTGTTTTCTAATGAAATCTAGCACTGCTTTAACCTTCACTTTGGTCCAGATCTCACTGTTTCAATTTTGTTTCTGTTAAGTATAGATACATAGTTCCGTCGCCCTGCTACTGGGTTGAGTGCGTGAAGCGACACTGTGAGCTGTGAATTTGTTGTGGAGTGCTTTTACATATGTCCGTGGTTGTTTCTAGCGTGAACTGCATGTTCAGAAAAATAGCGACCGGCCTGTTGCTGAACTAACTGGGTTGCCTTAAGCAGAAATGTGTGGCAGCCGTTTCCATCGACTATGAAATGAACTGTATTTTTCGTGGCGGTTTTTTGTGTTGGCATTCTTGCAGCGGCATTATGAATAGTTTACCTGTGCGGGCTGTTGGTTTGTCGAGTCTCCTGTCTGTTTCACTTTTCACATATGGCAGTAAGGAGCATTTTGTGTGATATCCACTGGCACAGGAACGGAGCAGAGTGGGGCGACCTTTTGCCGTGAAGTTGGAACCGTGACTAAGTATAAACACTTGGGGGACGCTGTTCTGCCTTAGCCTGCTCGCTAGCCTGTTGACCCCGAGGTCATAGGTTAGTATTTGCATCGAGGCTGATGTGCAGAAGGTCGACCCTTAACTAAACTGGGCACCAGGAAATGTTCTGGGAAATAAAGCCGGAAAGGCATGATATTGACCTCATCATCCTTCAAGTGCCGTTGGGTCAAGGTCATTACAATATGGGAAGTAGCGTATGAGCAACAGATATAGCACTCGTATAAAAACCATACAGTAGTGTATGGCAAGCGAGCAAGAGTTAGACAACTATACAAGTGGGAAGATAACATCAAGAGATGGACAGACAGCAGTCTGAGAGAATGAACAATCAAGGCGAGAGACAGGCGGTCCTGTTCATCCATTGCAGCCAACTTTCAGTGTGAAGGGCACCCGATTGGTTGATTGAACAGCGCATTCCCCGTAACTCCTCCAGGCGTGAAACTTGTCCATAGTTAGGTATAGTTTACTGAGTATAGTTCGTGTTAAATTTGAAATCATCGCGGAGATAACAGATGTTCAACATTCTAACAATACCTGTGACTTTATGTTTTCAGTGTTTCAGCTTTAGTATTATTCATTTATTCAGTTCATATGGTGTGTAACAACTGCAGTATTCACCGGATGAAATGCAACGAAATATGCCGTGCAGTATATTGTTTGCAGATTCTGTGTTCAAATCAACAATGTGCAGTGTCGTGGAAAATATACGGTTCCTAGTTTCAGAAAGAAATAAACAACAAAGACTGAGAAATCGTGAACAAAACATATATTGTATACAGTTGACCCCTAGGGGTCACGCGCTCTTGGCACACACACTCTCGGCTGCGAGTAAAGTTCAATTCTCGTGAGATAAGCCGCACTGTCTGCCTAAAAGTCTCGTCAAGCTTCGAGATTATAAAACATTAAAAGTCACATTTGGCTGGGCTATCGGGTAAATAAATCATCTGACCCTAGATATAAACTCTCTCTCCTTGTCATATAAAAATGAAACACCTAGTTAACTGCATCCAGTACGGAACAACGTTTATAAGATTAGCAGTTCTCTCTGTTTACGCGTTAGTTAATTGCATACCCTATACAGGAAGCTGCAATCAACCCCATCATTTTTGGATATTTGTGTTTTCTTGGCAAGTTTATGTTCAGTTGTTTGCTGTTGCTTTCTGAACGACCGGCATTCATACAGGCTGTATTTTTAATGACTGTGGGGTGTTAGAAAATATTACAAGTATACTACAAGTTTTGTATTTACCTATCATGTTGCATGAACTCTAAAGAGGGTGATATCAAAACATGTAACGGCAATATTTACAAAAACCACAGTCATTAAAAATGCACCCTATACCTATGTATGGAAAACAACTCAAGGCGGTGTGCTACCAAATCGACCGCAGCTGTGTTTAGAACGCGGTATGCGGGATTACGAATTGCGCCCGTCACCTCTACGCCACAGAGCGACATCTTCAAACCATTGTATATGCATAACATATATTTACATTTTTGTGTGAATGCTCATGACAGTTATCAGTTTATGTGTGGGTGTTTTTGTATGTTTATTGGGCATGAGAGAAATCAAATCAACTTTATTTTAAAAGGGTCACAAATTGGGCACGCAGGCCCGTTTTACATTCGGCCCTTCCAGTCACTCATCTTTCGTCCATCAGGAGCATTATACATTCACATAGGAAGAAAAAAAACACATTCTGAAATGAATGTTGTAAACATAAACAAGGCAATTTACCATGCTATGAGGCCCATCTCCCACCTACCCACACATCACACCACCCACACATCACCCCACCCACACACACACACACCCAGGGACACAAACATACCCCACCAACCTACCCATCCCCTCCCGCACATCCCCCACCCACACACACTGCCCTTACCTGTTCCCCCAACCCAAACACACTTACCACCTACACAAACATCCCCCACCAACCCACACATCCCGCGCCACCCACATACACATCCTAACCCACTCACCCATCCCCCATCCACACATCCTCTCCCCACCCACACCTCCAACCACCATCTCCCCACAACACCTCCATCGACCACATATTCCCCACCCACGCACACAGAGACACACAGAGAGAGAGATAGAGAGAGAGAGAGGGGGGGGGAGAGAGAGGGGGAGAGAGAGAGAGAGAATATGAATGAGTTAATTTTTTGTGAGTTTATGACTATGAGTGGGTATGTGTGTGTGTGTGTGAGTGTGTAAGAATGTGTTGGTTTGTGATTATGTGGTGTACACCTGGGTGAGTATTTGTGTGTGTGCGTGTGTGAACGTGTGTGAAGTGTGCATATGTCTATTATGTGTGTGTTGGAAGTGGTGTATGTGTGCGCTTTGCTTTATGCATGAATGTGGATATATCAGCGAGAGAGAGAGAGAGAGAGAGAGAGAGAGAGAGAGAGAGAGAGAGAGAGAGAGAGGATAGAGAGAGAGAGAGAGAGAGAGAGAGAGAGAGAGAGAGAGAGAGAGAGAGAGAGAGAACTGTATTTTCAACGGGTCACAAATTGGGCACGCAGGCTTGGCTTATATTCCCCACTTCCCATCACTCATGTTTCGTTCATCAATTGTGCTTGTTACATTTACATAAGAAAGAAGCTTTATCAGATGGATTCTGTAAACATAAACAATAGATATTACCATGTTATGTGACAGGCAGACACACGTACACACGCACATTTATAAACACAGAGAGAGAGAGAGAGAGAGAGAGATGAGAGAGAGAGAGAGAGAGAGAAAGAGAGAGAGAAAGAGAGAGAGATGGAGAAAGAGAAAGAGAAAGAGAGAGAGAGAGAGAGAGAGAGAGAGAGAGAGAGAGAGAGAGAGAGAGAGAGAGAGAGAGAAACATAACTTCATAA
>OY992877.1:211334447-211443765 GCA_963921405.1 Cepaea hortensis | reverse complement strand
CGTGGAGGCGGGGGTCGACTTGTGTAGTCCGCGGTCATCGGCAGGCTACTAATTTCCACTTTTCACCTCTCCTGGGAGAGGCTATCGGATCCTAACCCTTCTGGCTGCAGGGGCAGTCCAAACATTTTAGACCTTGCTTCGAATCATCTTTATGTGCATTGAACCCATTACCCCCTAGCCTGCAGAAGAGTGTCTAACCACTATACTACCTTGACTCCCACAATGAGCACTAGAAAATGTTCTGGCAAGTAAAGGCGGATGGCATGATATTTCTCACATCACCCATAGAGTTTTGTTTTGGTCAGGAAAAATATGAGGCTAGAACCATATATCCATATGCCTCAATGAATAGAGAAGAGTTGTTTACTTTATTTTACTGCATTTCCCCAACGTCGGGTACGCCTTGTCCTTCTGAAGTGGGAATCAGAGATTTCGCCGAGACAGACAACACAAAGAGTAAGATAGCACGTTGAATAATCTCATAATGGTGTTTCCTATTGCCTGTACTCCCAGAAACTCAAAAGTCTCTCATTGCCCACAATCCTTGAGTTTAAATAGTTTTTATTATTTAAATAACCCCAAGGCATGGTCAAATCATCACCATCATCATTATGTGTCATACAGTAAAATGTGGGCGGGTATGGTTCGCATCGCATGTAATCACCAGTGTCTTGTAACAGATTTATGGTCTTGTCTATATTTAGCCTCGCGGTCAAGCCATCCATATACTTATCTCTCTGCCTTCCGCCTGTTCTTTTCCATCAATCTTTCCAGTTTGTAACAAAGTGTTCCAGTTGTTTTCTCCTCATAATGTGCCCAAGCAAACGTGACTGTCTACGTCTAATTTCCCGACTCAGTTTACGGTTTTCATTTGGCATCATGGCATCATAGCGGAGTAGATAAAAGAAACTGGTTTTCAGTGACACGCCTGTAGAAGTTGTTTATGTCGTGAAATATTCAAAGAGGAATTACCATAAAGCGGTGCACACAGATGGAAATACCATTAATGAGACCAGGGACATGGAAACACCATTAACCCCATACCGCTGCTTGCGGGGCCGTGGATGTGAGCACAGGAAACTGACCTCATCGCATGCGCGAAACCACGAAATCCAATATCAGCGGACCAAAAAATGTTGTTGTCCTTAAATAGACTTAATGACAAGATGTTTGTTATTTTGTAAAAAACGAAATCATCACGGCATGGTTATCCAATTACTGGAGTCTGCGTGGAAGTTTTATGGGGGACACAAGATTAAGGAGCCTTGCCAATGCAGTACCACATAGCTGACGCATCATTGTGACCTGTTTCGTTGCTTAAAGTACTGTGGGTTTTTCTTTTTTAACCTCATGATCAAATGCAATAAATTACTTATCACGTTACAGGCAATGGCAACAAGAAAACAATAACAAGGAAAATAAACTGAATATATCTTGAAATAGAGATATTCTAACAATAAAAATAAAACTATTGACAGCTGGGGTCAGAAATAAGACCATTCCTATTCTCGGGGCACAACAATGAATAGGGATCAACTACAATACGTCTTGGCAACGAGGAAGGTGTAAAGCAAGTGCAGGAAACGTCAGGCCCAGTGACCGTATAAGGCCCGCGAAATTATTTGGTCTGGCCCTGCCAAGGCAACAGCAGGTGGGACTCGAAATGCAACACATCTAGGTGCTGTATAAACAATCCTGATTACATCTAGCAGCAACATCATCAATACTAGCTAACATCACATGCCCAACTAACAAGAATCAGTTCCAGCTATCACATATGTGGTGAATTAATTAAATGTTTGACCAAATATAGTAGGCTAATGAGTAAGTTACTAATTTTGTGTGGCCTACGAATGAAGATACACATATCCAAATGGCCTTTGGCAAGAAAATAAAACAGAACTCCACCTCTGAGAGGGAGGTGTTGAGGCATTCAGGAAGACGTGGTAGAAAACTATCCTATCAACACCTGAAGATTGAGCACAACCGACTACTGGCAACGCTGATCGTATTCCAGTACGAACGTGGCGCGTTGTCGGGTGGATACACACCCGGCTCACACGCCAGTGATCCGGAGTTTGATCCGGGTCAGGTCGGGGAAATGCACTAATGACGAGCTCCAACGAGAGCGAAACTCGAGTCTAGTGCTTCCAATCTGATGTGGACAAGGCCTAAGTTTGGTTCCGGAATACGATCAGCGTTGCCAGTAGTGGGCTGTGCTCAATCTTCATACCTCAAATCCCGAAACAACCAAAAAACAAAATCAGTAACACCATCTGGCAGTACTTCAAGCGGGCGCAATAAACACAATTACCAACATCACGCTGCATGGACTATAAAGTGAACTAGATCTCGAATATCATTGTGGATATCCGTTTGGATTACCACCTGTTCTGTAGAAAAAGACTTACGGACGCAATTCGTAATCCTGCATACCGCGTTCGAAATATATCTACAGGCGATTTGGCAGCAGACCGCCTTGACGTTGGTTTCTCATACAAAGATTTGAGTGTCGAATGGTCAGAAAGCAATGGCAAACTATTGAACTTAAATTGCCAAGAAATCACAATTTTGGTGATGGCTGCATCGACCTTTAAAGGATATGATACTAACTTTTAACTTTGGATTATCGGCATTAAAAGTTAGTTGCATATCCTTTACCGACGTAGCAGTCAGCGTCAGCATGTTTTGGCTGCTCGTGATTCCTGGGCAAAATTACGTTCAGTAGTTTGCCATTGCTTTCTGAACGACCGGCACCCATACCATTTCACACAACAACAAAAAAAAAACCAACACAGCTGTGTTACGAAAGCGGTATGCGGGATTACGAACTGCGTCCTTTGCAACTAGTTCACTTTATAATCCATGCAACCTTTGCAACAGATGCGGCTTTACCAGCATTAGAATATTCTTATTCTTAGTATAATTTTTACTATATTTATTATTGTTGTTATTATTATTATTATTATTATTATTATTATTATTATTATTATTATAAGCGCCGGCTCCCTGGCCGAGGAGTTAGCAGCTTTTTCCGTAATCCAGAATACTCTCGTGGTTGACGTGAGTGCACGAGAATTGGAAGCAGTTTGAGTCGCACCAGTGACTTATGAGAGTATGGAGCCGGTCGCTCAGAAAGTCGTAGCGTGCTGATGAGCGTAATCTAGCCTTGGAATCAACATACAGCTGAAAGATGCTGATGTTGACCGCAATATCATGAAACAGGATGGAAACGCGGAAAAAAAAAATTATTATCGCCGCCATCATTATTTTCATCATCAGCACATATTTTAGCGACTGTCGTGGGTGATCACGGTTCTGCACATCTCACATTCTCAAATAGAATGTATCAATTGGTATACTGACATATTTTCATAACAAGGCTTCAAAATATCTGTTCCCCCTGGATTTGAACCCGCGTGATCTACGTCCAGTCATCCCAACTACTTGACCAGATGCTCAAGATACTGTCTGTTTCACCATGGTTACCTCTCTACCTGCATTATCTCATTAATTTGAGGAGTAGGTTCATTGTCAACGTCCTACTGTGAGATTGTATGGAGATTCATGATATTTATATTTATTTGAATTTCATAGAAATATCAATTACCGGCGAACACGTAAGGCCACAAAGACGGCACATAAGCAGGTTCAACAGTGTTGATTGGCGTTTGTCAGATTTTAAGAGATTCCCATCTCTGTTGGGTAACTCTTGCTTTCAGTTTTTATTTTAAATGTTGTCTGATGTGCCCTTTAATGTCTACTTATCTCTTCTACTTCAGTGAGCGCAAATTAATGTTCGTAAATTTGTTTTATATGCTGACTTATTAGAATAATACATTAACTTCGACTTCAGCCAGAGTTGGGTTTCTAACCCAAGACTATAGCCACAGCTGGGTTTCTAACCCAGGACTACAGCCAGGTTTCTCCGCAAGTTTACTTCCAGACGGAAGTATATCAACAAGGAACTGCAGCTAGACTGAGGTATCTATCTGTTTATCTCTATATCTGTCTGTTAGTCGATCGATACCTCTTTCTATCCGTTCTTTCGTCAGTCTGTCTGTCTGTCTGCCTGACACCTTGTCTTTCTGTCTGTTTCGAAAGTCGAGAAGAACAATTTAAAACCCATACGTAGATACATCAGTAGTTAATTAATGTCAGAACGTTAATACTCTTTAAGAAAGTCCACACACATAGGAAATAGCAACCTCAGTTCCATTACGTCATAATCGCTATGAAGCCAGCAATATTTGCAGACGTAAGATCTACAGAAAATAGCACTAAATTGGCGAGGCCCCTATTATCTCCCCTGAACCCCGTCTCAGCCTTGTCTATATCGATTTAACACGCACAGACACCTTCATATTCGTGACGTAATAGAGGGTAAACCTGGCAGTTCAAAGAACAAATGATTCCTTTTTGATTTGTTCAGTGCTGTCGTTTGAATATTCGCTGGTACTTTCCATAGAAATAGAAATAGAAATATAAATATTAAATCGGCAGATGTGCTAAAGTTGGGATGCAACACGAGTGTCGTTTACCTCTCCCCACCCCCTTGTGTGTGTGTGTGTGTGTGTGTGTGTGTGTGTTTGTGTGTGTGTGTGTGTGTGTGTGTGTACTTGTGTATGAACTAATGTCGTTATCGATGTTCTGCCAGAGCGAATGCATTGTATCTGAATTACGTTTCTAATTTCTTTATGTTGCTTGCTGTTTCTGTAATGTGATGTGCATCTGTCTTTCATTATATATTTATTTTTCTACAACGTAAGTCTTCTGAACAGGCACAACCTTATTATTGTCAGCTATGGGGAGATACATCTCTAAACAAAAGATGTTCTATTCCAGCTACGTTTACGTAATAACTAGAAGGTAAGAACATGTTAAATGGGATAATGTAAACTTCACCAGAACAGGTTAAATAGGATAAGGTAAACTTCACCAGAACAGGTTAAATGGTATACGGCAATCTTCTCCAGAACAGGTTAAATGGGATAAGGCAATCTTCTCCAAAACAGGTTAAACGGAATAAAGCAAACTTCTCCAGAAGAGGTTAAATGGAATAAGGCAATATTGTCCAGAAGAGGTTAAATGGAATAAGGCAATATTGTCCAGAAGAGGTTAAATGGAATAAGGCAATATTGTCCAGAAGAGGTTAAATGGAATAAGGCAATATTCTCCAGAACAGGTTAAATGGAATGAGGCAATATTCTTCAGAACAGATAAATGGAATAAGGAATCGTCTCATTGCTGAATGGCGGTTAGTTTGCTGGTGAACCATTTGGAAGATTTACGTTTAGCGTAAATTCCGTGCATGGTGTTAGGTCACATGAGTTGTGAAAAGGATTTGCATCTATCATAATGTTATTGGTGTAGAGACTTCCCTAGCGAACCGACACCCAAGCATTATCCACATGGGGGATGTGCTGCAGCGATTTCATTCCTCACCCCAGGTTCAACTGCATGATAGATTTGTATATGCCTTGGGTTGATGGCAAGGGATGTGTCTGTCTATGATGGGGGATGATAAAGATATATACTTTAATTTGATTTATTCGGTTGTTCCGGGATTTGAGATTTAAATATTGAGCACAAGCCACTACTAGCAACGCTGATCGTACGTTGGTATGAACCTAAGGCATATCCACGTCAATGTGGAAGCACTAGACTCGAGTTTCGCTCTCGTTTGAGCTCGTCAGTAGTGCATATCCTTGACCGGACCCGGAAACAAACCCCGGATCACTGACGTGTGAAGCGGGTGTGTAAACACTAGACCTCGCGGCACACGCTGGACACGGCCAATTATCACAACAGAATATTACAACGTCACCATCGTAGGCTGTAGCTCAAGATTTTCCCGATCGCCGCGACTGACGTCCGTCAATCGATGTGGACCCGAACGATCGTGGCGACTGACGTCCGTCAATCGATGTGGACCCGAACGATCGTGGCGACTGACGTCCGTCAATCGATGTGGACCCGAACGATCGTTAACATGTCCGATCGACCGATAACGTTACCATGGGACATAATATGGCACAATTAAACGCTAGATTACATTTGAAGATACATTTAGAGAAGACTATATCAGAAAGGCTTAATAAGGCATCAGATTTATTGAACGATACTTATCGTTGACTTCTTGTCTTCTCAATAAACATTGCGATCCCACGAATTTTGGGTTCTTGCAATCCTTCCGCCCATCTGTCCGTTCATTTGGCTCTCTGTCCTTTCGTCCGTTTGTGTTACTTTTGTTTTCCTGGTTTATTTATTTATTTATTTATTTATTTTTAATATTGGAGAAGAACGATTTAAATCTCATAAATAAATATATCACTAGTTAATTTATGTCAAAATGGACATACAGGTATTAATCGACTTACGACCTATGCAACTTACGACCATTCGACTTTACGACCACAATCACTAGCATATTAGATTTCAGATTTATTTCTGCCTCAATTATCAGTCGAACGGCATTGTCTGCAATCATCGGCGGTCGTTAACTAAGGAAAGGGAGGTATGATGCTATGATGATGCTATGATGCTAGGCGGCGTCATCAATTTCTAAGAAATAGCACGGTCACACTCAATAACCAATAAAAACTGTGATAAGCGCTATGTTAATGATTTTCATGGATTTGACAGTGAACATGAACTTGAAACGATTCGGGAAAAAATAGTAAAACTTGCCAAAGACCTTTATTTAGAGTGTGAAATTGAAGATGTCAAAGAGTTGCTAGACAAAGAATCCGGAGAGCTTACAAATGAAGAGTTAATCGAACTGGAAGAAGGAAGAGTGGCGGAAGAAGAAAGAAGAGAAGCCAAGAAAGAAGAGGATGAACCAGAAACAAAGTTCACCACTAAGGGATTGTCAGAAGGTTTATCTTTACTGAATAAACTTCTTATACATTTCGAAGCAATGGACCCAAACATCGTACGATTTGCACGGATTGAACGGATGGCGCACGATGTGTTTCGTCCGTATCGTGAAATTTATGATGAACAAAAAAAAGAAACATACAATTCAGACAAAGCTCACTATGTTTATGAAAAACCCAACTCCGGTACCCCCAACTGCAGCCTTTGATGACGACATTAATGATCTGCAGCCAAGCACCAGTGGCCAATAAAATGTTTCGTACATGTTTATATATTCTGATGTAATGACACTTTGATGTGTTTTGCGATTGGGAAAATGTTTCCTGTAGTATTTTCCACACCTATATTTTG
Organism: Cepaea hortensis; assembly: GCA_963921405.1. NCBI lineage: Eukaryota > Metazoa > Mollusca > Gastropoda > Stylommatophora > Helicidae > Cepaea > Cepaea hortensis. The sequence goes on along the minus strand of OY992877.1, from coordinate 211,436,535 downwards.
TATGTTTTCCAATATTAAACCAGTTGTACATATACAGTTAATGCATTGTTTTTCTTAAACCTGACGATGTAAAAATAAGAAACAAAATGGTGTATAGATGATACAAATGGCACAATATGAACATCGAAAATTATGATTTATAACATATAAAAGAAATTTATGATATAATTTAACTTAAATATTTTTATAACATCACTTCACATTACTGTACACATTGCGTACTCAACTTACGACCAAATAGTGTTACGAACGTCTGTCGGAACCGATCGTGGTCGTAAGTCGAGCACTAACTGTACTCTTTTAAAAGAACATCTAACCGCCAAAAAAAAAAAAATTCGCTATGACATAATCGCCCTGAAGCCAGCAATATTTGCAGACGGGAGATTTACAGAAAATAGCGCGAAACTTGGCGAGGCCCCTATTATCTCCCCTGAACCCCGTCTCAGCCTTGTCTATATCGATTTAACATTCACAGACAACTTCATATTCTTGACGTAATCGAGAATAAACCTGGCAGCTCAAAGAACACAATGATTCCTTTGTGATTTATTCAGTGCTTTCATTAGAACATTCGCTGGTACCTTCCATAGAAATATAAATATTATATATGTCTTCTTCTTCTTCAGCGTTCCGAGCCATTGAGATTCTTTGCTGCAAATACAATCCGTCTCCATTCGTCTCTCTGGTGGACCTTCTCTTGCCAGTCGTTGATTCAAAGTGCTTGTAGGTCTGTACATGTATTATCTCTCCACCGCCTTCTTGGTCTACCTCGGGGTCTACGGTCATTTATTTCCTGAGTGTAAGCGAGTTTTGTTTCCCTATTATCTTCCATTCTTTCTATATGCCCCAGCCATTGTAGTCTATTAGCCTTCATGATACCAGTGATTAGCGGGGACTTAAACAGATCATAAATGTCTTTGTTACTTCTTCTTTTCCACTCTCCACTTTGTGTATCCCTAATGGGTCCAAAGATGCGTCTTAAAATTTTGTTCTCAAAGGTTTGTAACAAGGCTTCGTCTCCTTTCGTTGTACTCCAGGTTTCAGAGCCATACAGCACAACTGGTCTGATCAGTGTTTTGTATATTGTGATTTTGGTATTACGAGATAGCGCCTTTGATTTTAGTAGATGTTGTAGTGCATAGTATATCTTATTTCCAGAGTTGATTCTAGTTTGTATTTCTTCCTTATGATGTTGGAGCAGTTGAAGATCGTACCCAGGTATTTGTATGTTTCCGTTCTTTTAATGGTCATATTATCTATTTGTATGTGGCCAGAGTTTCTAGCCATTCCGTCTCTTGAAATTACCATATATTCTGTCTTATCTTGGTTGATAACCAGCCCCATCTGTTGGGCTTTTTCCTTTAAGTGAGTCAATATTTCCAATGTCTTTTGATCACTTTGCCCTATAATATCTATATCATCTGCATAACCAAGCAGCTTGGATGTTCCTCCAATATCACATTCCTCCTTTACCTTCCTTACAACTTTCTCTAGAGCCAGATTGAAGAGTAGCGGCGATAGTGCATCACCCTGTTTCAAGCCAGATGTTATTTGGAAGGGGTCTGATTTCCTGCCTTTATATGTTACTATATTATAAGTATCTTCCATGCATAGTCTGGTCATGTTGATTAACTTCCTTGGTATTCCAAATTCCTGCATAGCATTCCATAGACTATTCCTATGGACACTATCATAAGCCTTTTTAAAATCCACAAAATGTTATGGAGATCTCTTTTATATTCCCAATGTTTCTCGGCTATTTGTCGTAAGATAAATATCTGATCTATTGTTGATCTGTTTTGTCTAAAACCCGCCTGGTAGTCACCTAATATGTCTTCTGAATATGGTTTTAGTCTATTTAGTAATACTGCGGATAGTATCTTATAGCTTGTGGATAGTAGTGATATTCCTCTATAATTTCCACATTGGAACTTGTCTCCTTTCTTAAAGATAGGTATCAATAATGACTCTTTCCAGTCATGGGGTAATTCTTCTGTCCTCCAGATTTTTATTATTAGTTCGTATAGCTTTAGATGTAATGCATGGCCACCTGCCGTTATAAATTCAGCAGCAATTCCATCAGTCCCAGTTGCCTTATTGTTTTTAAGTCGTGTGATTACATATAGGATTTCTTCAAATGTAGGTTCTTCAATTTGTGGTTCGCATGTTAGAACCTCTTCCTGTGAGAAAATGTTACTTGGAGCTTCACAATTTAGTAATTCAATAAAATATTCTTTCCATGTGTTGCACATTTCCTCATTGGTATTTATCATATTCCCATTTTTGTCTTTTAAACCATATGTGTTTTGTTGGTGCCCTCGTTTCATTGACTTCAGTTCTTTAAAAAATTTTCTGGATTCATTTTTCTGGTGATTAGTTTCCATATCTTTGATTATATTACTCATATATTCTCGCTTCTGCTGTCTGACTATTTTTGTAGCCTCTTTACATTCATTTCTATAATGCTCTTCCTTTTGGATGTTATTGATGTCATTTAACCATACATGTCTGGCATTCTTCTTCTAATGACTGCTTCTTCACATTTTTGATTGAACCATCTGTTCTTTCTATGCGTGGTTAACACACCGAGACATTCTTCTGCGGTAGACTGAATTGTATTCTTGATGTTCAACCAAGTTTGGTCAATGCTTTCCTCCAAAGGGTTTTGCAGAGTTTCAAGTTTACATTTTATTTCATCTGTAAGAAGAAGAAGAAGAAGAAGAAGAAGAAGAAGAAGAAGAAGAAGAAGAAGAAGAAGAAGAAGAAGAAGAAGAAGAAGAAGAAGAAGAAGAAGAAGAAGAAGAAGAAGAAGAAGGAGAAGAAGAAGAAGAAGAAGAAGAAGAAGAAGGAAGAAGAAGAAGAAGAAGAAGAAGAAGAAGAAGAAGAAGAAGAAGAAGAAGGAGAAGAAGAAGGAGAAGAAGAAGAAGAAGAAGAAGAAGAAGAAGAAGAAGAAGAAGAAGAAGAAGAAGAAGAAGAAGAAGAAGAAGAAGAAGAAGAAGAAGAAGAAGAAGAAGAAGAAGGAGAAGAAGAAGGAGAAGAAGAAGAAGAAGAAGAAGAAGAAGAAGAAGAAGAAGAAGAAGAAGAAGAAGAAGAAGAAGAAGGAGAAGAAGAAGGAGAAGAAGAAGAAGAAGAAGAAGAAGAAGAAGAAGAAGAAGAAGAAGGAGAAGAAGAAGAAGAAGAAGAAGAAGAAGAAGAAGAAGAAGAAGAAGAAGAAGAAGAAGAAGAAGAGAAGAAGAAGAAGAAGAAGAAGAGAAGGAAGAAGAAGAAGAAGAAGAAGAAGAAGAAGAAGAAGAAAGAAGAAGAAGAAGAAGAAGAAGAAGAAGAAGAAGAAGAAGAAGAGAAGAAGAAGAAGAAGAAGAAGAAGAAGAAGAAGAAGAAGAAGAAGAAGAAGAAGAAGAGAGAAGAAGAAGAAGAAGAAGAAGAAGAAGAAGAAGAAGAAGAAGAAGAAGAAGATGAAGGAAGAAGAAGAAGAAGAAGAAGAAGAAGAAGAAGAAGAAGAAGAAGAAGAAGAAGAGAAGAAGAAGAAGAAGAAGAAGAAGAGAAGAAGAAGAAGAAGAAGAAGAAGAAGAAGAGAAGAAGAAGAAGAAGAAGAAGAAGAAGAAGAAGAAGAAGAGAAGAAGAAGAAGAAGAAGAAGAAGAAGAAAGAAGAAGAAGAAGAAGAAGAAGAGAAGAAGAAGAAGAAGAAGAAGAAGAAGAAGAAGAAGAAGAAGAAGAAGAGAAGAAGAAGAAGAAGAAGAAGAAGAAGAAGAAGAAGAAGAAGAAGAGAAGAAGAAGAAGAAGAAGAAGAAGAAGAAGAAGAAGAAGAAGAAGAAGAAGAAGAAGAAGAAGAAGAAGAAGAAGAAGAAGAGAAGAAGAAGAAGAAGAAGAAGAAGAAGAAGAAGAAATCATGTAGTTTTCAATTGTCTGCAACCGAGGGTGCTGCAGTGCCTCTAAGCGCCAGAAGTTTTGGAACAACGGTGCCACCTGCAAGAGTGTGGTGGAGGTATGCAGATACTGCTCTGGACCTCATCCATACAGTCAGTGCCAGCATGCAAAGATCGACAAGGACTTCAGGAGGCCTAATACGAACAGAAAATGCGCATCTGCATCCGCAACCACGGCGCCAGGTACCTCGGCTGCACCTTCCACCAAGACAGCAAGGAAGCTATGAAGATCGCCATCAAAACTAACCAGCCCTATAAGGAGGCTAGGGGGCAGTACGAGGACATCAATCGACTCACAAAAAGTGGACAAAGCGCAACTGGAAGGCCAACTGAAGGACCTGTAATCAACGTTCAACAGAATGGAGAAAGAAAAAGACAAGACACAAGAAACACAGATAACGGCTGTTCAGCGCATCCTGGACGAACTAAAGCAAATACAGCAGAAAATCGAACAGGACGTCGCTCGAGTGGCTGCTATAAAGCTGAAACAGACGAAACTCTAGCGAAAATCCAAGACGAGAGAGAAAGAACAGAAGAAACTCTCAAACAGATACAAGAAGAAATAGACATAATGGAACAGTTCATACCCACGTCTGAAACACCTGAACCAGAAGATGCAAAGGTCCAGGCAGAGGAAGAAGAAACACAAGAAGAAATCGAAGTGGAGGCAGAAAACCAGAACAACAGCGACCAAGAACAAGAGTGCAGCAGATTTAGAAGATGCTGGTCACCTCATGGACCGAATGACCAACCCGTCCTCGAAACAAGGTATCAGAGAAGATCCAGACGATATGAACGAACGAACGAACGAACAAACTTTATTTTCAAAGGGTTAAGAATTAGGCACGCAGACCCGTCTAACATTCTGCCCTTCTATCACTCTCTTTCATACATTATTTCATTCACACATCATTCAAGGCTAACAGAGAACAACAACAATATAAAGGATATGCATTATAAAGGCATGGGCAAAATGCGAACATCAAAACTACACGACACAGTAATATTAGATAACGGTCTGACACTTGTTGTTAGCCATGTGGAATATACTGGCCTACCAAAAGGGGACTGGCTGTTATACTAGGGTTTCGTTGTTATTATTATTATTATCTCTATTATTAAGGGGGAAGGTAATCCATATTGAGATAGTGTTCGAATAATTTGCGATTATATGAAAAGGGATAGGTGATGTCTTTGATTTCTTGTGGAAGATTGTTCCACAGCTGAGCTGCAGAGTACGTTGAGCTTGTTTTGTATAAGTCAATCCTAGGCTTCGGAATGTGTAATATATTTAAACGTTTACTGTGTCTAGCATTATATTTAAACAATGGCCAAAGGTAATTTGGGGCATTCCGATGCAGGATTTTGTGAATTAGTTTAGCTTTATTGAAAAGCAGGCGTTTACGGAGTGATAGTAACTGAAGGCGTTTATACAGGCTAGGATTGTCAGTTAAATGTTTGCTATAAATTAGACTCATGGCCCGTTTCTGGAGTGAGTAAAGTCGCTTGGTGTTTGAATTAGAACAACCGTCCCAGATCGTAGAGCAGTAGTCAAAGTGTGTCTGTATATGAGAAGTATAGAATAGTTTCCTTGTGTCCTCATCAAGGAAGTTTTTAATTTTGGCGAGTTGGTAGACTTTTTCGCTGTTTGTTTAATGAGCACTTGAACTGGGAATTAAAGGTTAGGTTTCTATCAATGATTAGGCCTAATGTTTTGTGCTCAATTACACTTTCTACTGGCATGTTATCGATGTGAAGTTAAAGTGATGTGTGTGAGCTTAGAGTCTGAAGTCTTTGTCTGGTTGTTAATAACATTGATTTTGTTTTAGTGATGTTAATTTGCATACGGTTTGAATAGCTCAACCTAACTACATTATTTAATTCTTGTTGTAAAGACGACTCAAGTAAAATACAGTTTTCAGCGTTTGTGTACACTGCACAGTCGTCTGCAGATAGATCGCAGGACGACGAAAGATGCAAAGGTAGATCGTTAATATATATGGCAAATAGAAGATAAACCAAGACGAGGAAATAGGTGGAACAGCAGAAGAGACGATAACTGTTAAAACACCCTGAATGAAACAGCACATATGACGGTGTGGGCACACAATTCCAAGCCTCAACAAGTGCGCGACTCTGTTCAGACATAAACAACTTAACGAGAAAGGAATGAACACAATCAACCCTTCAGAAGCCGGGAAGCTGACAACACGCAGGCCAATGTACGAAAGACAATCTGCAAGCTACACCATAAATACCCCAATATAGCTAAGTTGAAAACTCGAAGGCTGAAAGGGGGTATAAGTACCAAAAACTGGATTGGATTGGATTGTCAGCATGAGTGAATGCATTTTATATGCATGACTATAGTTGTTTTAGTGTTTCTTGCTGTTTCTTTGAAGCAGGGTGCATCCCTGTTTCATTATATATATATATATATATATATATATATATATATATATATATATATATATATATATATATATATATATATATATATATATATATATATATATATACATACATATATATATGTATATATATATATATATATATATATATATATATATATATATATATATATATATATATATATATATATATATATATATATATTGTCTCAACATGCTTTCAACCGCCAAAGCGTTAGAACTCGAACTAGAGAACAATATGTAATAAAGTCGCTCACCTTGAAGACACTGTTTTCAATTCGAGATAAATCCTTTTAATTTCAGATTGCTCTTCCAGAAAATAGATACAACACTGTTGTACAATGTAACGTGCCCCTGAAACGGGGACGGGACGTTACAATTTAATACAAACTCCGCGGGTCATAATCTTCTGTAATTGCTCAGTCTCTCAGTGACTATCGCGAATCATTACCAAAACTCGTCGTCTATAATTTATGCATGTCCCGGTCCACGGTGTTATGAATGTTATATAAACAGGCGATCTCTTCTGTCAGTAAATATGAATGGCCTAAATGATCAAACCTTTTATCACGAAACTCCACGGAAAACACAGCTGACTTAATCCTTTCTCGAAGCGACCTCTGTTGCTGTCTTGACGATGCTTACGTCGTCCTTAGTTTTCCCTAGTGGTCAAGTCATTCTATTGTTAGACTGGGAATCTCCTAATTCCCATAATGTGGTGCGTGTGAGCGTGACCACTATGTGGCATAATGCCCCCTCCCAGAAAAAAAAAAATGCTATGTCATTTTTTCTTTCATAATCATCATATATGATACTTACAACTGTAACCATAATTTTCTTTTACCCACCACCACATAGTTCTAGGATTTACCACATCATTAACCCTCCAAAAAAAATTATAAATGCAACATAACGGGCACACCCACCTGTCCGAACCTTACGTCGGACGTCGTGTGGCTGATCCTATGGATTCAGCTCAACTAATAACCATATTAGTCCCTACCTTGTCCTAATGACAAGTGTGTCCTAACTCTAGGTATTACCATGAGTTTCGGACGAGGGTAATAATGCAGATTTCCCAGTCATCATTTTAGTCGTAGTCGTTACTTGTTGTTGTATTGTCATGATATACTTAATCATTCATTTAATGGGTAGGGTGCTTGTTTGTAACTCCACCTTAACTTAACCGATATTTCCTTTGGGATGTGAACTATCATTCAATTATATCTCCTTGTTTAGCTCCTGTTATGCTGATTTATCAACATATATATATATATATATATATATATATATATATATATATATATATATATATATATATATATATATATATATATGTGTAACATAAAACATATCATCTTGTCAATGTGGACCCAAAATTCATAATGAACTAAAATAAACGTTAATTACTCTTGTGTAACTCTAATTAATAAACAATTAACATCACATGTCTTTCAACATCACATTTTGATACTTAAGTCTCTTTATGACTGTCTTCTGATTTTCCACCAGCAAGCACTTGTGTCAGTTCATAAATTTCATCCTTACCGTGTCTCTGTTTTGAACACATATCAGATAAAATGTACCTTTACTCTATTTATAATATTTAATCTAACAAACTATATTATCATGTTGTCTATTGTCATGTTGAGCTTCTAATAAGGCTTTGTATATAACTATCATTATGAACTATGAACTCAATTTATATCAACAAGAACTATAACTATAATTCAACAATTCAACTATAACTAATCAACATGAAAATTCTACTATTCTATAATCGACTCAGAATGTCAGCAAGATTATTGTCTTTTCCAGGAATGTGGCAAATGTCAAATTCATAGTCCTGTAATAGTAATGACCATCTATGTATTCTAGAATTCTTCGGATGACCCGATTTGAAAATTTGTAACGGTTTGTTATCCGACAGAACCAGAAATTTCCTACCTAGTAAGTATCTAGAGAACTTCTCAATACTTTCAATTAAAGCTAGAGCCTCTAATTCAGTAACAGCATAGTTTCTCTGAGTTTCAGATAGCTTCTTACTGAAGTAAAGAATAGGATGTAGTTTCCCTTCATGTAATTGAAGTAATACAGCTGAAATAGCACGTAAACTAGCATCTGTTTGTAAAACAAAGTCTTTTGAAATGTCAGGTAATTTCAAAATAGGATATGTACTAAATAGAGTTTTTATCTGTTGTAACAACCTCTCGTGATCCTCTGTCCAAACTATCTTTGTTGGTTGACCTTTCTTTAAAAGTTCTGAGAATGTTGCTGTCATATGTGCAAAATTAGGGATAAACTTTTGATAATAATTAATCAACCCTAATACACTCCTAAGCTCCTTCTTGGATGTTGGAGGTTTGATATTAAGAATCTTTGTCACAACTAATGGATCTGTTTTCCTAAATCCGTTAGAGATTCTATGACCCAGAAATTGTATCTCAGTAAACCCTATCTCAATTTTACTTGGTTTAGCTTTCAACCCATGTTCTTGTATTTTCTGGAAAACTTGTTTTAGAATTTTAACATGTGTATCAATATCACAAGTATGAATACAAATATCATCCATATACGATGCCACGTTGGTAATTCCATGAAGTAATCTTCTCATCATTCTCATGAATGTACTTGGTGCATTTTGTAAACCAAATGGAAGATATTCCCATTCATATAAACCTAACGGCGTGCTAAAAGCTGTAATATGCTTTGAATCTTCCTCCATCGGAATTTGCCAATACCCTTTTGTAAGGTCAATTTTCGAAAATATTTTCGAGTTTGCCATGGTTTCAATTAACTCATCAATATTTGGCATAGGTTCTGCATCTAGTAAAGTTAATTCATTAACTTTCCTATAATCAACGCATAAACGTAACGACCCATCTTTTTTCTTAACAATCACAACTGGTGAACAGTAATTTGAAATAGATTTTTTTATAATTCCAGTCTTATCTAGATCTGCAATTTCTGCAGTAACTTTTTCCAAATAATGTATTGGAATAGGATATGGTTTCACTTTAACTGGGACATTTGATAATAAAGTTATTTTATGTTTAATCAGTGATGTCTGCCCCGGTTTATCTGAAAAAATTGAACTATATTCCTTTATTGCAGTTATAAGCTTTTCTCTATCTTGTACTGATAAATCTTTACTTATCTGAATCGCTTGCCAATTACTGTCGCTATTAACTATAGGTGTTGGAATCTGTTGTTCTATAGCATCTTCTTGTTGCTCATTAATTACCCAAAAAGCTGTTGCTATCCTATGAGGAATTTGTTGTGTCACTTGACCTGAGTTTTCCTCACGTGGAATATATGGCTTCAGCATATTAATATGAAAAATCTTATGTTTGCCATTCACATCAATACGATAATCAACATCGCTAATTTTCTTAATTACCTTAAATGGACCTTGCCATGAAGTAACCAGACAATCTCGAGGATCAGGTAATAATAACCAAACCTCTTCTTCTTCTTTCAAGACTATTGTCTTGGCGTTCCTATTACCATACTGTCTGTATCTTTCTCCAGCTTTATCCAGTGCAGATTTTGCAATCTGACAAGTTGTGATAATTTTATCTCTTAACTGTGGTACTATTTCATATGCATCTCTTTTCGGATGATCATATGTTTTATTTGTGAGTAGGTCATTATATATTAATAATGGACCTCGTGGATTTGCTCCATATACCAACTCGAATGGAGAAAACCCTGTACTCAATTGTGGTACCTCTCGGTAAGCAAATAGTACCGCTGGTAATAAAATATCCCAATCTTTGGGCCTTTCCGCAGCAACTTTCGCCAGAGTTCGTTTAAGAACTCCGTTGTAGTTCTCATTCACACCATTTGTCATTGGGTGTCAAGGTGAACTAAACGCCTGTGGAATCCCAAGTATCTTCATTGCCTCTTGAGTAGCCGTTGATATAAACTGACTACCTCTATCTGATAATATGCAGCTAGGGAATCCTATTCTGCTAAAAATTATCAACAATGAATCTAGAATGGATTTACTCGTGATACATTTTAAAGGAATAGCCTCTGGCCACCGAGTACAAAGATCAATCATAGTTAATATGAATCTATTGCCTCGATCAGTAGTTGTATTTAGCGGACCCACAATATCTATAGCTATTTTCTGAAATGGTCGCGATGCCAAATCAGTTTTCTGAACGTGTGCTTTGGGATGTTTGCCTTTTTGCGTGGTCATCTGACATAATGTACATGAACGTACATGTGTGGTAATGTCTTTGTTATATCCAGGCCAATAGAATTGCGTTAGCAATCTATTAGTGGTTTTAGCAATCCCCATATGACCAGCGAATGGAGAATCATGTGCTAATTTTAATGCCTCAGTACGATATTTCGATGGGAGTACTGTCTGAAAATAACGTGATGTACCTCTATCATATCGTCTCGACAAAATATTATTGTCTAGGAAAAATTTCCAATTACCTCTTTTACCTTGTTTTATTGGTTCAGTCAGTTTCTTAAAACAAGATTTTAGAGTCGGATCCTGTTTCTGATCTTCTGGTAAATCAGTCACTAGTCTGATATTATTTTCTAATTTGTCACTATTTTTATCCCTTTTTCCTTGAGCTCTTATAATAGCGTTAGCTCTTGCATGATCAATCTCCCATTGCTTTGCTTCATCGTGCATTAAATGTTTCGCATCTGGTATGTTACCAATCAGTAATCCGGCACATGGATTTGGTAATACCGCTGCATTTATTGTGCCTTCGTAATATGGTGACATAATTGTAATCGTGGCAATCTTGTTTCTCTCTATTGTGCCACCGAATGTTCTGCATTCTACAGTTTCGCCTGTATAGTCTTCTTCTTTTATGAGCTTTCGATCTACTCCAACAATCGAAGCTCCAGAATCACGAATGCAAGTAGTGGGTTCACCATTTACCCATGCTTGATGGACTTTTAGTTTGCCATTTTGTATGCTAACGGCATTAGCTTCATGAATTGTTTCTATACATTCATTACTAATACTGTCAGTTATGCCCTTATCTGACTTATTAGTCTGGTCATCATACCGTTGTATGATAGCTGCATGTGTCTCTTCTAAATCGTCTGAGTCACTACTGGAGTATATGTATGCTGTACTCGCTTCCTTCCATGAATTTCTCATCGGACACGACCTACTAGTGTGTCCGTACGCCCTACATGAGAAACATTTAATGCTTCTTTTAACAGAGTCATACTTACTTCTCTTCTTAGCAGTAATGTCTTTCAGATATGCGATATAACCTGGATGTTTATCACACATCTCTAAGTTTCCGTGCGATAATCTACAATACTGACATCTGGTGAATTGGCCTTTCCTTGGTCTATCCCCTTTTCTATTGTAAGGACTATTTCTATTGCTACCACTACTAAACTTTCTAAACTTACCGTTTCCTCTTTGGAATTTTGCACTTGCTCCTATTACTAATTCAGGTTGAGTACAGTTGGCAAATACGTCTCTATGTGCATTAAAGTAAGACTCACCTTTAGCTTCCATCTCACTTAAACTCTTACATTTATTTTCCATAAGAAATACTGCTATAGGTTCTGGTATCGCAGATAATAGTCTGTCTCTGATAATTAAGTCCCTAACTTTTTCATAATTAGCATTAATATCAGCAGCCTTACACCACTTGTCAAAGCTAGAAGACATTTCCGAAGCAAAATCAAGGAATGTTTGGTTCGATTTCGGTGTAAGTGTCTTAAACTTCGTACATAAACCAGCCTCGTCCAATGAAAAATGTGAAAACACACGATCGCGCATATATTTGTAGTTTGTACGTAAATCCTCAGGAATCAACTCTATCACTTTTAACGGCTCTAACGCGAGGTGACGATGAAACAAAATCGGTACGTCCTTCTCCGGTACCTTGTAATACTTTACGAGCACGTAAAAGTTGGTTATCCATGAACTAACAGAATCACCTTGTTGAAAATTCCTGAATAAACCTTGGTACTTTTTCACAGGATCGTTCTGTTTAGCCAGCATTTTCTCTCGTTCGATTTCAGCTCCACGTTCCATCTCAAGCGTCTTGACCTTTATGTTACCTTCAACCTCCTTGTCCTTCCAGAGTGTTTCTGTAGCAAGTCGCTCTTTATCAAACGCCAATTGTTTTTCTTTCAATTGCATTTCTATAATTAACTTCTCTTTTTCTGCTGCAATTTTTTCGCGTTCCACAGTTAATTCTCTTTCTCTAGCCTCCATTCGTTCTCGTTCCAAAGCTATTTCTTTTTCCTTCAGTTCTCTCTCTAGAGCCATCTGCAGTTGTTTGGTTTCCCTCTCTGCTGTCAGTCTTTCCTGTCTTTCCTCCTTCTCACGTGTGGCTTGAAGTTGTCTTTCCTCTTTGTCACGTTTCTGTTGTTCACTGAACTCAAGCTTTGCCCAATTTCGAAGCTCAGCACCAGTTAGACCAGTCTTCTCGCCCATTTCAATGAAATATTGCAGCGTAGACATCTTGTCCTATTGTCCTACCTGGAAAATGAGCTATCTGGCTGAAATAAATATAGTAGTAGGCAAGAGAAGACAAGAATCGACAAGAATTGTGATATTGTCAACTAGCTATTACTTAGATAGTAAAGCAAGTGTTGTATCACCGTTGAGCAAACACGAACTCAATCAACTCTGTAGTGTAAATTCGAACACAACAAGAGAATCAACCAAATATATCTATAATTAACGAAACAGATCTAAATTATAAAATAAATATGAAGAAATATGTCTAATATACAATATGTGTGACGCAAGACAACTAATAATCATAAGAGACGATCGACGACTGACGTAAATACATATTACTGTTTACAAACGATAACAAAATTTTATGCCCATTTTTGACGAATAATGTTCCTACTATACTACTAACATACAGACGAGACTATAATATTGTGGTGACGCTCGCAAGATCAAAACCAAACAAAATTAATTCGTAATGACCTGGCGCTTGTCAACCCACAAATCACTTCACGAACTAATCAAGATATCAGATATCATTAGCTCATCAAGGCCTTCTAACCACCCGCAAACAAAATAAATAGCCTTATTATGAGTCAACATAACATCAATCAACAATGAATAACAATTACTGGCCTTTTTCCGGCTCTCTTGTACATAGATAACCGAGTAGAGTTCCTGTCGTTCAAAAAAAAATTTTTTGACATAGAATTGTGTCGATCAGTTCATTAAGAAATTGATCCGTGGTCACCACTCGAGTATTGGTATGTTTGTTGATTTATACCCGAGAAGCTGTGTCCACAATAGACTGTTGCTCCTGGCTTGAACGATAGTACAATTAACTTGTACTTTCACCCTGGACTCAGGAAGTCCGTAATCAACCCATAACACGTAGTTGGCTGTAGTGTAACGACGACGTTTGAATTTTTCTGCAGCCTTATTGTGATAAGTTTAGGCTGCTGTAGGTATCCGAATGAATGATGCCCACAGTGAAATCAGTAGATCTGCTTGCATCCGGTTCTGGTACCTAAAGTCCAATGTGTGAACGATTCGACTGTGTCTGGTATCACGATGAAAAAAATAGTAATTGTCAATCCGTGTTATAGTGTACGTATGTCCTGGCGTCAGAGTCTTGAGGAACATGTAACGTCTCGATGCGTTTCAGGTGCAGTGTAGTGTCCAGTAGTATCTTGATGTGTATAATGTCCTTTAATGTCCCGATATTATAAATATAACTGTCCCAATGTGAATCGTTATCGATTAAATACCTTGAACAATTGGGTACTATGTGACATTAAAGTCTATCTGTATGCTTCGACTTCAAATCAAGTGAGTGTACACGTGTTAGATTTCCTGCATGCTGAGGTGTAATGATAACGTGTCTCTATGTATTTTGTCAGATATCCCGTTGTAACTCATAAATATATATTGAAGTTTCCCGTGAAGAGTAAAGTTCAAAGTAATGAAGTGGTACTGTGTCAACTTAATCTTCATATGTGTCCTCCTATTCTTGATACTCGTATGTTAAATGTGTGGGTACTGGCAATACCGTACCATCCTTGTGTGTAGTTATATCAGTGTCATAGGCGTGAAAGTAAGTGTTCTTTCTCCTATTATAAGTTTGACTCACTGCTTTGTTAACAGAGTGGACATGTCGTGTAGGAAGCTAACGCCTCCTTCTTCTGTACCAACAACACATTATAAGTCGAGTGTGGACTCAAACGATCCGTAACCAAATATATCAGTTGTGTTTACTTCTCCATTACTGTATTGTGCTTCACTTTCCCAAACTTGGACAATATTATGATCGTATTTAATTATTTACTATTGTCTCAAACGATAGTATATAATTTGCTGTTATTAATTACACGTAATGTTCATTATCTGTTTCTGCTCGTGCGCACCATGTATGTAGACCAGTTAATATAGTATAGTGTAATCTGTATTCCTTTCTTTCCACTGATAAACTTCTCAAACTGTGGCACTTATGAAGGACTAGTTTAATTAAATTATTTAGTCACTTTACCTGCAGATAATCGTCAAACAATAAGTATGTTGGCGTTACTCACGATCTTTCGGCAACTGCCATGTTGGCGCATTCTGTGTACTCCTGATGTCTTATCGTGCAAAGGAATTTATCATCGTGGCGCGCATTCATTGTATCTTTACTTCTGATATAGCGGGAATCAATCGTCGCTTGTTTGCATTACACCATTGTTTCCTCGGATCGAAGTCCCCACGTGTCTCAACATGCTTTCAACCGCCAAAGCGTTAGAACTCGAACTAGAGAACAATATGTAATAAAGTCGCTCACCTTGAAGACACTGTTTTCAATTCGAGATAAATCCTTTTAATTTCAGATTTCTCTTCCAGAAAATAGATACAACACTGTTGTACAATGTAACGTGCCCCTGAAACGGGGACGGGACGTTACAATTTAATACAAACTCCGCGGGTCATAATCTTCTGTAATTGCTCAGTCTCTCAGTGACTATCGCGAATCATTACCAAAACTCGTCGTCTATAATTTATGCATGTCCCGGTCCACGGTGTTATGAATGCTATATAAACAGGCGATCTCTTCTGTCAGTAAATATGAATGGCCTAAATGATCAAACCTTTTATCACGAAACTCCACGGAAAACACAGCTGACTTTATCCTTTCTCGAAGCGACCTCTGTTGCTGTCTTGACGATGCTTACGTCGTCCTTAGTTTTCCCTAGTGGTCAAGTCATTCTATTGTTAGACTGGGAATCTCCTAATTCCCATAATGTGGTGCGTGTGAGCGTGACCACTATGTGGCATATATATATATTACTAAGTAAGTTAATTAGGTTTTCTGAACAGGCGCAAACTGTTCTTGATTATCAGCTATGCGGAGATACATCTCTATAAAAGATGGTTATTCCAGCTTTGTTTACGTTGTAGATAGAAGGTAAGAAGAGGTTAAATAGAATATGGCAAACATCTGGTTTTTTTCCTGGAGGTTGGTTTGCTGGTGAACCATCTGAAGACTTAGGTTTAACGGTTTGGCGTTCGGTCGCATGATTTCTGTATAGAACTTGCATCAATCGCAGTGCTGTTCGTTTAGAGACTTGCCTAGCGAATAGGTACTGAAATATTATCCCTATAGAGACTATGCTGGAGAGATTTCATACCTAACTCCACGTTTATTGCCATGAAACATTTTTATCTCATGGATGGATCATGAGGAACGTGTCTATCAGGGGGTGATAAATGTATATGTATTGATTGTTGCATGGGCAATAACAAGACAGATAATAGCTTACCCCTGATTACATTCGAGGACTTTTCCACAAGTTAAGTTTTCCGAACAGTCGAAGCTGATATTTATTTTAAGCTATGGGACGACATGTATTTGAAAAGATGATATAGTTCATCCACGTTTACGCAATGCAGGAACAGGAACAGAATAATACAATTTTCTGGCTGTAGACTGGTGGTTTGTTTATTGGTTGATCATCTTAAAGACACATTTTTTAATAGTATAGTAAATGCATGACGCCCGGGTCGTTTAAGTCCTAAAATGGCATTGAATCTAGCGGATTGCGTTAAGTATAGAAATGTTCCTGCCAAATGGGCACCAGAGTATCATCCCCATAAGAACTGTATTGTAGAGATCTCATTCCGGGTTCCAAGTTCAGTGGCACGATCCATATTTATATCCCTATGATGGATCACGAGGGATGTGACTGTCAGGGAAAGGGGTTCATGAAGTTATATGCAGTGACTCGAGCATGGGATATTATAGGGGCGCATGTATCACATGAACTACATGAATTTCTAGGGCGAAGTGAGAGAAGTCGATATAAGAAAGGGGAAAGATGTGGAGATCAGACTTTGTGAATGACACTTACCGAACGAAATATCTTTATTTTCAAAGGGTAACAAACTGGGCAATGAATAAACAAAGCAACCCCACAATGTATAGGTCTCGCAGTCTGTCAGTCTGGTTCTCTCTCTCTCTCTCTCTCTCTCTCTCTCTCTCTCTTTCTCTGCGCGTGTGTGTGTGTGTGTGTGGGGGGGGGGAGGATGTATTTCCGTGTCTTTCAGTCCGTTTCTAGAATTTGAGAAGAACGATTAAATTGACGTACATAATTATGTCAATACTTCATTAATGTTAAAACGAACATGAGCTTTAACAAACTATAAACTCACAGGAAATGCCAATCACATGCCCACTACATCATAGATACCCAAGCCTTATGTAATTTCCAAATGACCAATGGGAAATTTTTGTTTTACATTTCGTGT
This sequence comes from Cepaea hortensis, assembly GCA_963921405.1. Classification (NCBI taxonomy): domain Eukaryota; kingdom Metazoa; phylum Mollusca; class Gastropoda; order Stylommatophora; family Helicidae; genus Cepaea; species Cepaea hortensis. The sequence continues at coordinate 211,419,442 of OY992877.1, read as the reverse complement.
GCTGTTAACACATCCAAATGTCTAGACTGGTGTTTTCTCGAGTCCTTTATTTCTGATCGGGTTATCCAAACTGGTCTTATCTTGGTACCATGTTATTTTACAAACCAGCTCTGTCCAATGCAAAACTCCTGTACGTAGATGACCACATCCTCTATATGCAAATATATTTCCAAACGCTGTGTAGGAAAATAGTACTTTGTAGCAGCAGCAGCAGCAGCAGTAGTAGTAGTAGCAGTAGCAGTAGTAGTAGTAGTAGTAGTAGTAGTAGTAGTAGTAGTAGTAGTAGTAGTAGTAGTAGTAGTAGTAGTAGTAGTAGTAGTAGTAGTAGTAGTAGTAGTAGTAGTAGTAGTAGTAGTAGTAATAGTAGTAGTAGTAGTAGTAGTAGTAGTAGTAGTAGTAGTAGTGACGACATCTTCAAGGATTTCCTAAACATCTGGCGTAGTAAAGAACCCTATCCCTCTCTCTTTGTCGGTAGTAGTAGTAGTAGTAGTAGTAGTAGTAGTAGTAGTAGTAGTAGTATCTTCAAGGATTTCCTCACATCTGGTGTAGTAAAGAACCCTATCTCTCTCTCTTTGTTAGTATGTTTGTGATTGTCAGTTAGTGTATGTGTATGCAATGGAGTGTGTATTTATGTATTATTAAATGGGTGAATGACTGTGAGTTTGTGTAAATGATGTGTATATGTATGAATATGTATATGTAGGTATGTGAGTGTGTGTTTATGCATGTGCGCGTGTCTAAGTTTGTCTGTCTGTCTGTGGCTGTCTGTGGCTGTCTGTGGCTGTCTGTCTGTCTGTCTGTCTGTCTGTCTTTATAACATGGTAATATGCATTGTTTATGTTCACAGCATACAACTGACAATGTTTTCTTTTTCACTGTGAATGTAATATTCACAATAAATAATTACCTCTTTTAACAAAAGTTGAGTGGTTGAGAGGTCGAAAGTAAGACGGGCCTGCGTGCCAAATTTGTGATCTTTGAAAATACAGTTCTCTCTCTCTCTCTCTCTCTCTCTCTCTCTCTCTCTCTCTCTCCTCTCTCTCTCTCTCTCTCTCTCTCTCTTTCTCTCTCTCTCTCGCCCTCTTTCTCTCTCGCTCTCTCTGCCGCTCGTTCTCTCTCTCTCTCTCGCTCGCTCGCTCTCTCTTTCGCTCGCTATCTCTTTTTGGCCCTCTCTCTCCCTCCCTCTCTCTCTCTCACTCTGTCTTCGTTTCTCGACCCTCTATCTCACTCTTGACATGTGTCTCTTTACCGTTCTCTTTGTCTTTCTCTTCCTCTTTCTGTCTCCCTCCCTGTCTTTTTCTCTCTCCCGCTTTCTCTCTCTCTCTCTCTCTCTCTCTCTCTCTCTCTCTCTCTCTCTCTTTCTCTCTCTCACTTTCTTTCTTTCTCTCTCGCTTTCTGTCTTTCTCCTTATTTCTCTTTCATGTTCTCTTTCTGTCTCTCCTTCCCCCACTCTCTCTCTCCATATATATATATATATATATATATATATATATATATATATATATATATATATGTATATATGTATATATATATATATATATATATATATATATATATATATATATATATATATGCGTGTGTGTATATGTGTGTGTGTGCGCGCGCTCGCGCTTGCCTGCGTATGTGACTGATATTACTGCTGCAGGATGAAAACGAAAAATTATGAGTAAAACGTGGCGGCATATTATCATTCCTGCCATCTCAAAGAGTGTTGATAACTTTGGATCAGAAATAAATTGTTTATTATGCAACAAATAATAAGTTGCATCTGGTAACACTGAAACACAGGTTTCCCCCGAACAGTTCTTGCCCTGTTGGCACACACTCGTGCTCACCTTCTACAGAGGAAATTCCAACAAGACAACATGTCTGCCCACATTCCAACAGACACAGGCAACAAATATGGAAACCATCCGGCGTCTCGGATATACAAGCCATCACTTTGTCCGAGCATGCAGGCGACGGGAATGAAGACGTGTTACAACGTCTGAACTTAAAGGGCAGGTAAATATTTTGTCTGAGGGGAATGTCAACTTTTAGCAGTTGTAGCAGCTACGAAGGAAGCAATAATTACCCGAACATCTGGGTCAGCCAATGGAATCAGTTCCCCTTTCGTTGTGGAGCAGTTACATCGCAGCTTGGTGTCATTATCTTGAAGAAGATTCAAATCTAGAGCTGCTTTCAAAAGATGATGGCTGGCGCGCTAAGAGATGATATGGGTAATTGTTGTAAGCTTCTGACGTTGGATCTACACTGTGTGAAGGAGATTGGCGTGTGCTATTTATCCTCTGATGGCTTTACAAAGTATGGTCTGTAACGTTGACTACAGATAGTATGGTTTTCAGCGATGACAATAGATAGTATGTACTCTAGCGTAGATAACACACAGTATGCACTCTAGCGCGGACTACAGATAGTATGCACTCTAGAGTGGACTATCTGTATGTACTCTAGCATTGACTACAGAGAGCATGTATACAATTCAGGTAACTACGAGAAGTTAATGACCAGATGAACACAGTTGATAGGTTGATTGATATCCATTCAGCGAATATCTATATATATAAAAGACGATGTATGTATGTGTATGGGGATGTATTTGATGCGTTCGATAACGGTCCATCCGATTGAGATGAAATTTTCTACATGTATTCTTTGCATTCCCGTGTAGCCAACTGGCATAGTTTGTTAGTGTACAATCAGCTATTTACCTACTAAAATTTAATATTTAAATTTACATTATCATTTATATATAGCGAGGGGACTTAACTTAAGAAAAGTTATTTCAAGGGGCATAACTTTTAATAGCATTTATATATATTTTATATATAGATTGTTGCATTGTTTTCAAAGATTTGTAAACTCTTTGTCTATAGTTATTTACAGGCATATGAGTTATAATAAATAATTATATAATCTTTAAGGCATTTTCAAAGTTTTCATAAAAATAATGCATCTATTTAAATAGTGAAAATTTTCTAACTCATCTTTTCATTTTTCTTCAACAGCACATTATTTTTTTTTAACATTCTCATGTGTATGGCGCGTTACACCCACGTTGGGTATTTATGATGCCCATGTTAAACATTTCCTCAAACGAGTTACTTTTCATGCATTTTAATGCTTATTATTCTTTTGTTGTCAAAGAATTGCTTCATAAGAGATGTTGAATGAAAGAATGTATGAGAGGAAATAAAGAAGAAGGGCAGAATGTAGGACGGGCCTGCGAAAGATTTTCGTTCGTTAAAAAAAAAGTAATTTTTTTGTGAGAGAAAGTTAGTTGCATATCGTTTGCAGTACTCTGCAGTCAACCAATCGCCCACCATTTATTGGCTGTTCGTGATATCTTGGTAAGTTTACTTTAGATAAATCTCTTCCAATCATATTTTCTACTATCAATCTATCTATTCTTCTATTCTATCTATATTTTTAACGGGAACGGGCCGAACATAGATAGATAGATAGATAGATAGATAGATAGATAGATAGATAGATAGATAGATAGATAGATAGATAGATAGATAGATAGATAGATGATAGATAGATAGATAGATAGGTAGGTAGGTAGGTAGGTAGGTAGATTAGATAGATAGATAGATAGATAGATAGATAGATAGATAGATAGATAGATAGATAGATAGATAGATAGATAGATAGATAGATAGATAGATAGATAGATAGATAGATAGATAGATAGATAGATAGATAGATAGATAGATAGATAGATAGATAGATAGATAGATAGATAGATAGATAGATAGATAGATAGATAGATAGATAGATAGATAGATAGATAGATAGATAGATAGATAGATAGATAGATAGATAGATAGATAGATAGATAGATAGATAGATAGATAGATAGATAGATAGATAGATAGATAGATAGATAGATAGATAGATAGATAGATAGTCGGGAACGGGAACGGGAGCTTATATGACTACTTATATGAATTAAATGAGATGCTCCCCAACAGGCCCTGGGCGAAGTCGGGCCGGGTCGGACAGACAGATAGACAGACAGACAGACAGATAGACAGACAGACAGATAGTCGGGAACGGGAGCTTATATGACTAATTATATGAATTAAATAAATGAGATGCTCCCCACCAGGGACTGGGTGAAGCCGGGCCGGGTCAGACAGACAGACAGACAGACAGACAGACAGACAGACAGATAGTCGGGAAAGGGAACGGGAGCTTATATGACTACTTATATGAATTAAATGAGATGCTCCCCACCAGCAGCTGGGCGAAGCTGGACCGGGTCATACAGACAGACAGACAGACAGACAGACAGACAGACAGACAGACAGACAGACAGACAGACAGACAGACAGACAGACAGACAGACAGACAGATCCCCACCAGGGCCTGGGCGAAGCCGGGCCGGGCCAGCTAGTCCTTTATAAAAAGTAACACTAAAAATGTTGGGTACAATTTTTTTTTTAAACAGTGATGTGACCATTGACATAATACACTTTACTCTTGACTAAATATATAGTTCACACGAACGTCGTCGTCACAAAAGAGCAACAACCACAACAGTAGCAGCAAGAGCAACACCAGCAACCAACAGAAGAAATGTAATAAGGAAAAGAAAACCACGACACAATTATTCAAATACGGTTCACAAATTCACGAAGACTGAATTGTGAAAAGACGCCATTGTCATTCCACTGAATGTCAAATTTTTCTCAATGACAGCTGAACGGTGATTTTTCCAGTAAATATTATCATTATTATTCATTACCAGGCGCCTAGGACGAAGACAACTAAATTAGCCGAACACATGTTGAGTATACCAGCGTATAGCCATGCTGTTTGTTACTTTATTGTTTCCATTAATACATTCATATGTATTGATTGACTCGCAGAGATATTCTTCTTCTTGTTCGTCTTCTTGTTCTCTTTGTTCTTTGCCTTCTTGATCTTCTACTACAACTTCTGTTTCTTGTCTTTCTTTTTGTTGTCCTTGTCTATCTTGTTCTTTTTGCCCTCCTTCTCCTGCTCGTTCTCCTAGTCGTTCTCCTCCTCCTCCTCCTCCTCCTCCTCCTCCTCCTCTTTCTCTCCCTCCTCCTACTTCTCCTCCTCCTCCTCCTCCTTCTTCTTCTTCTTCTTCTTCTTCTTCTTCTTCTTCTTCTTCTTCTTCTTCTTCTTCTTCTTCTTCTTCTTCTTCTTCTTCTTCTTCTTTTTCTTCTTCTTCTTCTTCTTCTTCTTCTTCTTCTTCCCCTGAAATCAGATAAAGTTATAGTGGTTATGGTGTGTGATTCATACATGGAATGTGTTATAGCCTTATATATTCCAATACCCTGTCGTTTATGAAATCATCAAAACATATTCTTCAACCTTTACTTTCCTCAACAGTTGCAATTTCAGTTCGTTGTTTTCAAAGTTGATGTTAATATAAATTACTGTACTTTTGTGTCTATAGAAATTAGAAGACTAAAATAATAACACAGCGAGACAGGAGTCTAAGTAACGGTGTGGCTATATTGGGTGAACATTCCAACTGGTTGAGAATAACAATGCTGAGAAGTATATATCGTGTGGCAGTAACTGCCTTAAGCAGTGGTTCTCAACCGGTGGGGAATTTCATGGTTTTCAGAGAAGGGGAAGGGGGGGGGGGGGGTGATTAAGGCTATTTCAAGATCACGTTAATACAAGAACCGATTACTTGATATTGTTTTTCCCTCCACACTTTACGGTTCTGTACTACTCCCCCTTCTGAAATTCGTTTTATAACGTAATTAGACCCGCAAATCACGTTTTATGTAGACGTCTAGACTTGTTCTAGTATGTGCTATTTAATTTAGCTTCCAATTTTACGTATGCTGTGTAAAGGGGGTGGAAGGGGGAGGGGGAGGGGGGTTATTGAGGAAATTCGAAAAGGGGGACGGGGGGAATGACACTCTGAACATGTGGCGAAGGGGTGCATGGGCCAAAAAAGGTTGAGAACCACTGGCCTAAAGGATTCTAACTTCCTGGGTGAGCAACCTTGTTCCTTTTGTATGCACGAAGAAGAAGCAGCGGGAGGAATAGTAAATGCACAATCCGTTTCTGCAATGCGACCCTGTGAATCAGGTGGACTACAACCTAGTGGTAGTTGTATGTTTGCATCTGAGGCCGTCGGAACAAGTAAATGTAATTGAAGCCTGTGTCTCTGGCAAAGATGAAGGCACGTTCTTGGATGCTCAGGAGACAGACTTGAAATGGTTGGTGATAATGGCGATCTATCCGACAGAAATCACGACAATGATGGTTTTGCTGTCCAATATGATTGGTTTAAACTCAGTATCGAGAGAATTAGAACAACAATTAACTAGCTATAATAACAGTATAAATTCACACCGCTTAACAAGCACTGCGCTTTTGAATAATTAACACACAAATTATGGTAAAAGATATACAGCAAAAAATAACAGTCTAACGACCCGATGAAAATTATTAATTCTTCATAGAGATAGCTTTAGTGTCAATAATTTAATACATTGTCGGTATTCATAATCTACTTCTTCTTCTTATAGCCCATGCTGTGTGGCGTTGGTGATCATGTCTGTCCACAACCTTCTGTCTTGTGTACTGCCAATCTTCTTATAGTCCATGCCGTGTGGTGTTGGTGATCATGTCTGTCCACAGCCTTCTGTCTCGTGTACTGCCAATCTTCTTATAGTCCATTCTGTGTGGCGTTGGTAATCATGTCTTTCTACGGCCTTCTGTCTTGTGTACTGCCAATCTTCTTATAATCCATTCTGTGTGGCGTTGGTGATCATGTATGTCCACAATCTTCTGCCTCTGTTCTGCCAATAATTTGTGATACTTATGTTCATCCTTACCATGATCTCAAACTGTCCGGCATCTTCTCTCTTTCCCTCCAACTTCCCTCTTGTGACTACATACTCCAGCTTTTCCCATCTCATGACATCATACGAGCAAGCAGTTATCTTAGTAAGTTCTCTTGTTTCAAGATATATCATCATTGTTCTTTCCATACGCCCATTGTCCTTTGACCGTTCTTCTATAAAAACAAATCTCTGCAGCTTACACATAACTCCTCATTTGTCTGATAATTGTCCATCATTCGCTTCCTAACACCAGGATTGGCTCAATATAGCTCTTGTGAATTATTTTCCTCATATTGATTAGCAAAGATACAGTGCAAAGAATTCGCATTAATATAAAGGGTTCATATGAAATAATTATGATAATTACATGCAATATCGGTGGCCCGCTGAGCATAGCTTATGTTTTAAGGGAGAGATACCGTTAATCAATCCGCAGTTTATTACATGGGTTAAACGGTTTAAGTGAAAAAATATCTGTCTAGTCTCTGAGACTTCTGGATTCTAGCAGACTGGAGTCCAAGATGGCTGTAACTAAGCAAACGGTCTTTCACCCCTCAGTGGACTGAGAGCTAGGCTAGACGATCAGTCACTATACCGGAAAAAAGCACAAAATTGCAGCCCATTTGCCCGAGTATAAACAGGGACAAGTGGTCTCAAATATGGGGCCGGCAGTAGAGCCCCGACACACCTCATTACGAGGACATGGGCCCTATACTTTACAGGACTTAATGCAAACACTGATGTGATAGGCATATGCGCTAAAGTCACCTGTGATTTTCAGTTCTTAGTATCTTACTGTCGCCATCATCATCATCATCGTACGCCCGATCAAATAGCCTGAGCATTGATGTATCTCTCAAGAGACCTCGGTCCTTAGTAATCTGCATCAATTCTTTCATTTTTGTATGCAATCTTAATGTTAAGAACAACTTATATCTTGAAACACAGACTGTGATCATGTTTCTACACCTGTACTGTTAATCGTCTTATAGCCCATGCCGTATGGCGTTGGTGATCAGGTCTGTCCACCGATTAGCAAAGGAAGGTGGAAGACTACTTCAGCCTGATATAGACATAACCTATGATGAGGCCAAGAGATTTATAAGAAGCAGTTATATAGCCAAATGGAAATAAGAGCATCCTTGCCACCAGAATGTTGATGCATATTACCAACACAGTCTAAAAGAACAAGATTCATTCTTCAGATTCTGGAGAGGCCACTGTAGGCTATAATACCACATGTTTAATCAACTAAAGACAGGAGATACTGATGAATGTAATTGTGGGACTGGTAACATGACAGCTAGACATTTGCTGCAGGAGCGTCCAACATAAACAGAACAGAAACACGTCTATTGGCCTACACCCACTCCATATGAGAACACAGTCTATAGGGGTTGTTATAAGAGTTATGTTCTGTCTTTCAACGTGGCCGAAATATTTCACTTGCCTCTGTTTTATTTCTTCCATCAACTTTCTTTTCATTCACAGTTTTTCTAGAACCTCTGTATTTGATTGTTTCTGTTTCCATAAAATACGACATATTCTTACCTATAGCCACATCTCCAAGGCCTCTGTTCAATTTTCTAAATACATGTTGACTGTCCAATCTTCCGTGCCATATAGTAGTGTTGAATGCACATATCGTTTGGCAATTCTCATTTTCAATGCGTTGTTAATCTCTCAAGATGTTGATGCTGATTTCATGTTGGTCAAACCATTTTTGGCCATTCCTATTCTCTTTTTTTATTTCCATTTCACTTCTGCCATCATCTGTTATCACATGTCCAAGACGGAGAAACCGCATTTATGACGTCTGAAGGTGAATGAAGGAAAAGAAGAAGTATTAACTTTGTCTTACGCTCACTCAGAGTATTTCTTTTCATAACTGCCTGAAGCTTGCTGTTGGGCAACTGCCAAGATTGAAATAATAAACTTGTAGAACCCAAAACTTCTGCCTCAGGAAACTCTTTCACCTGAAATCGGGAGAAACTACTTTATTCAAGTTTTCACAAACTGCATACACTTGCCAAACACCTGCAAATAAAAACACTCGTTCTCACCTCGGTTCGTAAAACTACCCCAGAACCTGATGGAGGTTAATTTTGGCAGTTACTCCAGCACAGCAGGACTCCGATGCTTGAGTTTTCCTGCATTAAAATTCAAGAGCTAAATTCAGGAGCTAATCAATGTAGTCTGCCCTGGCAATTATGAGAATATCCCGGAGAAGGCTAGAGCTTAGAGATACATTTCGGGCTAGTGTGTGAGAGCATTTTATCGACACGCGGACGTGAGGTAGTGGCCTGTTGTTGTTGTTGTTGTTTTTTCTTTCGTTAGCTTTTTTGAAAGGAGAAGGAAGAAGAGGAGATAATGGAGATATTTTGAACCTTCGACCTTTAACACATAACATCTGTTTAATGTCACAGTTATCTTACTCCGGGTCCATATACACTCTTGAGGATCGTGTCTTGGATGTCAGGGGCGGTATTACCATGTGAAGTGTGTGGGGAAGGACAAGTGGAGAAGTACCTGCGAGAATGTCAATGAATTCATCGATTTTAGAAAACAAACCACGGATATACTCACTTCATATAATATATAAACTCCGACACGATGTAGCGAAAGAAGCCAGGCAGGAAACTGGGCAACCATTTGTTCCTGGTATCTGTGTTCACTAAGGAAATACATTGGCTGATTAACACAGACATAGAGGTCACCGTGGCCGAATGGAAAAGAGCGCTCGCTCTTAAATTTCCGGTGTGCTGAACAAACGAACAAACGCACTTTATTTTCAAAGGGACGCGCAGGCCTGTCTTACAAGATTCGGCCGTTCCAGTAACTCATCTTCATCAATTACACTGGTTTATACACATGTTGGTGCCTTACACATGTTGGTGCCTTACGCTTTATAGCTATTCTTGGGTAATTGTGTGTTGCTAATTCCTAAAATGTAATTATATTTTTTTTCTATCACTTCTAGTTTTTGGTATAACTATTAATGACCTTCTTGGCAGGGTAATTGTTATTTACAAGCCTAGAGTTAGGTGCCATCAGTGGCATTTCGACTGTAATGCTTAAGAGTCCAATGGTATCTGCCTCCAAGTTGGCATCCCAAAGTCCCTGGTATCTCTCTTCCATTGTTTTTATATCTTGGTAACATCTTTCATCTTGCTCCTCATTAAAGTCGCCAAGATTCTCGGGAAAGAAATAAATGGTTATGCTCATGTTGCATCCAAGCTTACAGCTTACAAAAACTCGACAGCATGCATTCAATTAATTGAGAATAATTGTCTTCTTTACAGTCACCCAAATAATTGTGATGACCAGGCTGTGGACTCTGTTATGTTCATCGAATCAGTAAAATGTGGATAGTTTATTAACTTTCCAAATTGATGTAGATCATAATTCCAGCTTTACGTTTGTCTATGCTCAGTTCCGGAAACTTTCTGCATAAGTAATTAAAACGGTTACCATCTTTGTTCAGTGCTTTAACAAATTGCTTCATCAAGCTTTATATGTAATGATGGCAATATAACTCTTTTTCGATCAATAAGTGGCTTGTTGACAAATATATTTTCTCAAACTTTAAAATTCATCCTTCACAGCTTTACTGTTTTATTTTTGTGCAGTGAGTATCTTTGGACCTGATGTCTCATAAACATATAAAGAATTATATTTGGTGAATCCCCTTTGCTGGCCAAGCTAGACGTTCACCATTTTAAGATCTAAACAAATCATGCAGTCATAATTTAAATACTTCAATGTTTCCGGAACTGTGCTTATTGAAACATACTACTCCTTCATTGTAGTAAAATGAGCAATTGGAATTGAGCCATATCTGTTACCATTGTGTAAGACAGGCAGTTTAATTTTATAAGGGACTAGATATAGCAATAGTTTTTTTTTTGTCCAGAGCCTTATATAAAAAATAATGTAATAATATTAGTTAAATACACAAATGCCAGTATCTCAAATTGTAGTGCTGCTACAGACAAATACATGTGATTCTTTGATTTAGCAAACCTCATTTATGCAACATTGGGTGTCAAATGTTTGACATCACAATTATCTAGTGTAATGTGTTATCTATTGTGCAAGTTACAATCACATAGGAAAATAAATACATTGTCATATGGATGTTGTGACCATAAGCCGTGCATATTACCATGTTATGAGACAGGTACAGCCGCAGACCAACCCCCAGTTGACGTCACAGACACAAATCAACATAACCAGTCCGAGATAGGACTAACTCGTAAGAGCGCACAAGACAAGAATTAGGGTGAATGAACCCACAAAAACCACGGACCTCAACAATAACCACAACTGAAGAGGCAGGTTGAACGAGGCCGAATTTGGAATTTTTGTTTTGAAAATTGGAATTGGAATTGGCACACACACACACACACACACACACACACACACACACACACACACACACACACAGAGTTGTGCACCCGCTCAATAACACACAAACACACTCCCTCACACAAACACATAGACCCATTCACAATCACAAGCATACTAAAACATTTGCTTATAAACATTCTCTCATTCCCTTACGCCCTCTCTCTTCCTCCTCCTCCTCCTCTCTCTCTCTCTCTCTCTCTCTCTCTCTCTCTCTCTCTCTCTCTCTCTCTCTCTCTCTCTCTCTCTCTCTCTCTCTCTCACTCACTCTCGTATATGCTCATTCATACATAAGACAAAACACACACACACACACACACATAACACGCACACACACGCATAATAAACAGATACGCACCAACACATACCCACAGACAGACAGACATGCTGGAGGAACAGGCGTTCAGACAGACATCCAGACATATTGTAAGGAAAGGTTGGGTGAAAATGAAAGAACTCCATCGAAGTTTGTGACGGTTGTTCATTCTACGCTAGGTGACTAATTAGGCAATCTTTGCGTGACCTCGTTACAGTAATGCCGCCACTTAAGTCTGGCCAGACACTCGTTAGCACATGCATACATGTATACGGTGGGAGTGAGGGGATGGGGGTGGGGGGTGGGGGAGACAACTAGATGGGAGTCTGAGAGAGTGTTAATGAGAAGATGGCTGGGGGAAATGCTGTCATTTATACGATAGACACACGGAATGACTGACAGGCAGGTATAATTTGGCAATTTGGAATAAGTTTCATATGACACATGTGTGCATATGTTAGGTTTAAATTGTTAGAGTGGTTTTCTCCCGTGATTTTAATTGCTATATCAGGCGATGTGTCGTTTAGTTTCTTACAATATGCAGAATTTAAACAGAGAAGCCACACACGCAAGGTTTCCCGCTATATTACCTGAAAATGTTTTCCTTCAATCGCTTTGAACTCAGTCGTAGTCCATACATGTGCCACTACATTTAGTGCACAGGGCTGATTTTTGCGTGTGGATTAGCTTTCCCTATTACCAGTGTCCTTCGCCATCAGGTAAACCCACTCCGTCTTCAGAGGTGCTATAATATACCTCCTCAAGTCAAGGACGAGAAGTCAACATTCTAATCTAACTCACCGGTTTAAGGATTGAACCTACTATCTCGGCATCAGCACATTGGATATTTAAGAACGATGCTCTTGTCCATTCCGCCATGCTAATCTCAATTGCCTGACATATTTCGCATTATCAAGTGCAGAGTTATATAATGTATGAAGTGAATAGATGGACCAGGTTTTGGCTGATAAATACGAGATAACCCCCATAGTTTCTGATACTGAACCAATGTGGAGCAGTGGAGTCCCGATAGCAATCTCAGAGCCACTGGCAACTGCCAGTTCACATGTCAGCTTCAGTAATCCATCCAGTCACTTCACAGTCGATTGTGACAGGCATCGTTTAGGTACATCAAAACAAGTTATTCCCATCATCATCATCATCATCATCATCATCATCATCATCATCATCATCATCATCATCATCATCATATATCTTGCCGGCTGGCGTGGACCAGCATGCTTTTCTATAATCTAAATTCAAAACAATATAATCTAAATGTTCGCCATGGATGAGTTCATGTGTTGACTCCTTTCCGTGCCATGACACAAGAATGTCATGAATCTTCTCTCACTGTCTTCCTCTATCTATCTTTCCACAAATCTTTCCGGTGGTCACAACACGTTCTAGTTTTTGTTCTCTCATAATGTCGCCAGAAATGATGACAGCTTTTTTTTTTTCAATTTGTGATAAGTTGTCTTTGCGAATTAGCCTCCCTCAAAATGTCCAGATTCATTTAGTGAATTCCATTAGTGAATTGCTTTTGTGAATTTTATTGTGGGAGGCAATCTTTCGGAAAATCAAGACACTGCATTTCTTTATTGAAGGAAAACACAGAATCCGCAACCAATATAGTCTGCAGCAAACATTTGTCAAGTCATTCATATGTAATTATAATATCAGTGGTTGGAGCCGAGATGGCACTGTGATTTTACGCTTGCCTACAGACCTGGTTGGCATGTGTTCGGACTCTCATCGACACGTGGAAATGTTTCTTCCCCCCACAGAAGGGCTCGGCTCGTAAATCGAACCAGCATCACGTGTGTACAAGGAAGTTCCTATGGAGTAAAGTCGAGAATTACGCATCGAGTATCAATGAGTCTAAACATATGCGGTTAGCACCATGTACACTATAAACCTCATGGAGTGACAAGGGGTCATAATATTGGTGAAAGTATTTGTTTAGCAGTAATAGTATTAGTGATGATAATAATAATAATTCAATTAGTGATAAAATTAATACCACTGATACTCATTGTAGTAGTAGCAGTACAAGTAGTATCATTAGTAGTAGTAACAGCAACAGAGGAAGCAGTAGCAGTGGTGGTGGTAGTAGTAGGAACAGCAGCAAAATTAGTGTTAGTCAACACAGTGTACACAAGTCCGGGTCTCTGGCCTGGGGGTAATGCACGCAGTTTCGTAACCTGACCCACGGGTTTGAAGTCACCCACAGAGCAGATCTCTTTGTGTTAATTTTCCCAACGGCTTGAGCGTCCGCCTTTCAGAAAGTAATATCAACCTATTGACCTAAGATTGCCGCTCTCCCTGGCCAAGGTGTTTAACGACTTTCACCGTAATCCCGTTTATCCACGTGGGGTAACGCAGCGCGCGAGAATTGGAAGCGGTTCTCCACGCGTTAGTAATTTACGGAATAAGTGAGCCGGCCGCTCAGAAAGCAATGGCAAACAACTGAGCGTAATCTTGCCAAGAAATTAACGACAGCGGTAAAGTGCTGGTGTTGACAGCGATGTCATGTAAAGGATATGCGGAAACCCCCCCCCCCCCCCCCCCCCCCCCCCCCAAAAAAAAAAAACAACCTAAGATTGCCTAGAAAATTACAAACAGCCAATAAATGCTGGGATTGCTTGCAAAGTCCTATATAGGTCATGCAACTATGTTTAACATGTGCATCATCATCATTACATAGCAAGATATTTGCAGTTCTTCTACCTCAGGGATATTACCTTCCTTAGTTATGTATAGTCAAGCTGAAAAACATCTGATGGCTGCAGAAATGTGGTTTCTGAGGAAAATGCAAAGAATACCATGGACAGACAGAAAAACCAATGACCAAGTACTAAAGGAGACAAATGAACATCGTAAACTGATTAGAGAAATTAGACGTAGACAGTCAAAATTTTTTGGACATGTTATGAGAAGAAATGGACTGGAGAACTTAGTGACAACTGGCAAGATCGAGGGGAACAGACCATAGGAAGACCGAGAGGAAAATACCTGGATGGCTTGGCCACATGGCATGGAAGAGACAGGAACACTGAGCTGATCCACGACACTGGTGAACGAGTGAAATGGCAAGTCATGACCGCCCACGGTTTCCGGCATGGCACATGATTGATTGATTGAGTTATGTATAATGGCTGTGTTACAAATTGCGTTAGTGAGTCATGTATTATTGATTATTTTCCAAGCGTTTTAATGCATATTGTTCTTTTGTTGTCTAAGATTAGCTTCATAAATGATGTTTAATAAAATCATGCATGAAGGAAAAGAGAGAAGAAGGGCAGAATGTCAGACAGGCCTGCGTGCCCAATTCTTAACCCTTTGAAAATAAAGATTTTTCGCGTGTTCGTTCGTTCATTGCTTAGTGTGTCTTCGTTAGTTTGCATCGTTCCCAACCGCTTTTACCACGAATCAGGCCTAGATATTCTTTCAAAGTTAATACGTGCATTTATTAAGTTATTTAGTTGCATATCCTTTACAATACGTTGCAATCAACTCCAGCATTTATTTTTTTAGCTGTTTGTGATTCCTGGGCAATTATACGTTCAGTAATACGCCATTGTTTTCTGAACAATCTGCACTCATACTATTGTACAGAAACCAACTCAAGGCGGTCTGCTTCCAAATCGCCCGCAGCTGTGTTACGAATGCAGTATGTGGGATTACGAATTACATTCATAACCCCTTCGCAACAGAGCCGGTACAGATATAAAAACAATTTCCAATCGACAGACAACATGGGAGCATCGCTGAAGTGCACCAAACTCTATGGTGTGTTATTAGATGAATTTGGAAACATCGCAAAGAGAATAATACACGAAAAATAATCATTATCATGTGCCATGTCGATAAACATGGAAGGTAATGGTTCGTCATTTCACACGAGCATTATGGTTTGGGGTCAGATAAGTGTTCATTGTCTGATTCTGAAGACAATTAGTGGAACTGCGGTAAAACTGTGGAAAGTAAATAATATAACATAACACAAAGTAATGTGGCTTAACAAACCACAATTACGAAACACATAGGACTTTGTGGCGATTAGCTTTCATCAACAAACAAATACATACACAAAACACAACATATAATCACGCGAAAGTACCTTCAGTGACAATATTTATGTATAAGAACGGGATGAGAAGAATGA
Organism: Cepaea hortensis; assembly: GCA_963921405.1. Lineage (NCBI taxonomy): Eukaryota > Metazoa > Mollusca > Gastropoda > Stylommatophora > Helicidae > Cepaea > Cepaea hortensis. The sequence goes on along the minus strand of OY992877.1, from coordinate 211,403,706 downwards.
AAAGATGAACACAATTAGAACAATGAAGAGATCATCAAAATGTGAAGGGGGAAAAAAACAGTTTTTACTACATCTCCCAGAATTCCAGGCTGTGAAACTAACATGAATGTCACCTTGATACTCTTATATAGACAGCCGTGAGAGTCTGTGGTGTCACGGGGACCGGGGTAGGGGATGGTAACGTGTCAGAGAAGATCCCAGGTAAATGAGTGGAAGTGGTACATGAACACGGGGAGAAAGGTAATGTGGAAAACTGGAAGTAATGGAGATGTGATGGTGTTCCGAGAGTGAAATCTAAGAGGGAATGCCCCGGTGGATGTCCGTACAATGCATGGATGTGAGCCAGTAAAGGGTTGGTCATAGTAGACGAATGTAAAAGAGCGATGATATGTGCACCAAAGTGTGATGGTGGTAATATTGAAACTCATTTTCTGTGCTCCTTTAAGTGTGTAGCAAGGGAATCCTAAAGCATGGGTGGACTGACATGTGTGAGCTCATACATACATCTACACACATCAAGAAACATTCATATAACCATCTACATACATATTTATATAGTATATATGAGAAAGTAGAGAGAGGGGGCTCGGTATAGTCTTCTTCCTCTTCTTCTTTCGTTCGCTTGAAATATGTCTATGACTGCAATGTTGTCTATTGTATTTTTTCATCTGTCTTTTTAGTTCACTCACTGGTCCATGGAGTTTATCTTCCATTGTCCTAGGAAGTGGACCCAAAATATCGATGGCTACCCTCTAGAAAGGAGAGTTCATGATGGGCATCTCACCCAAGACCACCGGCGCTGTCCAGTGTTTCGGTGCCACCCTCTGGCACTCAGGGCATGACTTCACATATCATGCACATCACCTGTCATTCCCGGCCAATAGTAGTGGCAGGAAATTCGCTGCATGGTGGCGGCAATACCCATATGCCCACTGAATGAGATGGTATGCCCCATATGAAGAATCTGGGAACGGTGGGCCTTCGGGACCAGCAACTGACCATGTAGGTTGTCTCCCCTTCCGGCTCTCCTGTAGAGTATCCTATTCTTCATATAGTACTGCCCCCGTTTGGGTGGTTTAGCACTTCTCTGCAGCTTTTTGTAGCAAGGACGTAGAGTAGCATCCTCACTCTGGGCAGTTCGCAACTCCCCTGGCAGTGGGTTAGTCACATTTGCTTCTGCCTCATCTATTCTCGTCTGAGAGCGAGTCTGTATTGCTCCTATATGGATTGGCTCCCTGGGCATTCCCAGAAAGACATACCGGCAACCGAGGATTACGGGGAAAATGGGATCTGTCATCACCGCGGCCTTGATGGTGCCGGTGACATATCTTGACCGAATCTCCACTCTGGCAATGGGCAATTTCATGGCTACAGCACTCTTCTGTGCAGGCTGTATCTTTATGGTTTCACCTGTGAATTGTTCTGGATGTACCAGATCCGCAGAAGTCACGGCCTCCCCGTCCAGTCCTGTGTCGTACAAACACTCCACTTTACGACCGTTAACTTCTACCAATACCACTACAGGTGGTTTATCCTGGTCTGGAGTCTCTTCCTCGGCCTCGACCTGTTCGGTGGGCTCCACCTTAGGTTTCCCGGGGCACACGACGAATTGAGAGTCTCCTGACTTTCCCCTGCAGTCAATAGCATTGTGCGTATTCGACCTGCAGTGTTTGCACCATTTCCCTGTCCTAGATTTTCTAGTGCCGGACTTTAGTGAGCTCTCCTGGTGGCGAGCTTCCTTGTCGACCTTGGCATTGTCAGTGTCCACCTGCGTTGAAGTCACTTGACATGCTGCGAAGTGAGGGTTCTTAGCCTTCGATTTGCATTCCTTCGTATTGTGAGAAGGTGACTTACAAATCGAACACCACTTCTCCGATGCTGGTCGTTTTTGTGTAGAGCTCGAAGTGCTCTTGCTTCCCTCATTCGCCTTCTCCAAACTCTCCTCTGAAGTTTTAACATATGGTTCCATTTTCTTAGTTCCCGTGCTTTTGGCTTTCTTCAGGTTATGTTTTTCCTGACTTTTGGTGTTTGTAGACAGGTTTTCTGCTGTCTCCATATGGACCTCGACGAACCGTTCTGCCAATTTCGTCACCATGTCGATTCGTTCCCCCCCCCCCCCCCTTGTTCTCCCAAGAATGTCCTGAGAGGTTTCGACATTTGCTTTCGCATCTGGTCGACTACCATGAGCTCTTCCAGACTCTCATAGTCATGTGCGAACCCAGCCAAATCCATCCACTTATGGAGATAGGCTTTCAGACGTAGACTATAGGCGGCAAACAACTCCCCCGGCTCTCGTTTCGCTCCTCGAAATTTTTTCCGGTAGGTATGTGACATAACCTCGAATCGTTTCAGCAGAGCCGTTTTCAACTCGTCATAACTGTTCTCGTGTCCTGGCGGCAGGCGATAATAAACCTCGTAACCGGTCCCCCGTAATCCCTAGGATAGCTTGAGATTCCATTTGTCACGCTCCAGACCCATCGCTACCGACATAGCCTCGAAGCGTTGAAGGTACTGGTCAATATTCTCCTTGTCCTCCTCGTAGATCGCTAGTGGGAACTTCATAGCATGGTAGCTATGTCCACCTACTGGTGTTGAGCCAGGGAGAGAGGAGCCTCCAACTGCTCCCTCAGTTTCCCCACTAGATTGCATCTTAAGCTCGAGTTCCCGCATCCGGTACGACCTGTTATATGGGCTTTGGTTAGTTGGGTACACAAGATGCTGCGCAAGGGAAAAGGGAATGAGCACGAATGAGCACGGTAGTTAGAGAATTGAGTTACACTCATTTGCTGACGTAGGGGGTTAGTGACGATCGGCCGGCTAACTGTCAACAAGCTTTGATATTTGCAGTCTACAATTTTTATACCAAAGAACCTTCGCAATTAAACAGACACTTATTTATCATTAAGGAGTTGTCTTGATTTTATACAGATACATTCAGCTGCAGTTGCATTCAGACTCACTCCGTTATATAGTCTGAAATGGTGCCGTGACCAGGATTCTGAACTTGGGCTGAGAAACGCGACGCGAAGTACTGGCTTCTTCTACATCATCATAGCCGTGGCCGTTTTCAAGAGCTGCCGATTTACATTATAATACGCAAAAACTGATGGCTTCTTTTACATCATCATAGCCGTGGCCGTTTTCAAGAGCTGCCGTTTTACATTATAATACGCAAAAACTGATGGCTTCTTCGACGTTATCATAGCCAAGAGCTGCTGTTCCACATTCTTATTCACAAGGAACTTTGTTGTCAAGTCAGCTCCAGACTCCTAAATGCTGCTGTGGGAGTGTTTCAATACGGCCGTAGAATCGTTTTGCTGACTCAGAATTTGTATCAACCTTGCTCAAGTTTGAAAAGAAACTCTCGCTTATGAAGATGTTCATTACAAAGTGCGATTCAGCTGTATTGGGTTTCTCTGAGGCGGGTGGGCATAATGGTTGCCGGCCTGCTAAGGAAAGCCAATTGTAATCGCTTTGCTTCTGACTGGAGTCGAGCTAGAGACGTTTCCAGAACGAATTGATACCAAAGAGCCAAAGTTTAGACGTGCCCGACCAGGGGTGAAGCCAAAGTTCAGACGTGCCCGACCAGGGGTGAAGCCAAAGTTCAGACGTGCCCGACCAGGGGTGAAAGTGATCGTTACACTAGTGAGGCCAGAGACTACTCGGGATCCAAATTTACAGTATATCTCTCGTCAATTGGATGGATTTTTTTTTGAAGAACACGATACTATGCGTTGGGAAATTTACGTCCTCAAGGGTATCCTTACGTAAAGTATATTAACAATATTACTTATAATTAACAATATTGTAATGTTGAAATAATTTCTATTGAGTTATATAACAAGAATATTGCAACATGGCAGAAGAACAGGTTTCGTTGACACAAGTTTTAGGGGGAGTGGGTAGAGCAATAAGCAGACTCAACTCCGCAATAAAGCAGCAAGGGGTCGGCACAGATATTGAAAAATTCAGTTCAGACTTTAAGAGATGGATGACCTCGGTGGAGAAACATGCATTTTTGGTGGGAGCGACAGACGAGGAGAAGAAGAATATTGTTTATCAGGCCACTGTAGCACCGGTTTCGGATCACATTAGAAGAAAATTAGAAGCTGGAGTAGATGAGACATGGGAGCAGTTTAAGGATGACTTAGCCCACAAGTATGCTGAGATTACAGATCCTCAGCATGCGTTTTCAGTGTTAAGACAATCCAATCAGAACACTGGAGAAACTGTGCAATTATTTAATGATAGGTTGATTAACTTGGCTGAAGAAGCATTTATCGGACAGAACGTACGAGGGGAAGAAGTGGAACGAATATTGGTCGGGATTTTTGTAGACGGTATAAAGTCAGATGGACTGAAGTTTAAATTAATGTGAGAAAACCCTGAGAGATTATCACAAGCTGTGGATATAGCTGTACAGGAAGAGAATTTGAGACGAAGATTTAGACTGAGAGAAGGACGAGAAATAGGAAGTAATAGAGAAGAAAGAATTGAGAAGCCCATGGAGATTGGACAAGCGAGGTATGGATGGAGAAGACGGGGAGAAATTCAGACTCTGCAAGGAAATAATGATAGAGAGAGAGACAAATGAGAAACTCTATAAGAGAGACAGGAGGAAGTACAAATATAGTCTGGTGGAATTGTGGACGGAGAGGGCACACTTTTAAATGCTGTGGTAACAGACGTGCTCAGGTTAGTACACAAAATGGAAGTATCAATAGTAGACCAAATAGGAATTCCAGAGAAATACAGAGAAATTTTGCAAAGACAGCGACGCAGGGAAACTGGCGTCCCACTTACTGAATAGGACCTGCAGTAGGCGGGAAAATAAAAAGGCCCTAAGAAATTAGGAATATGTGATCTACCCGAATAACAAACATATGAGAACAGGTAGGAATAAGGAATATGGGATATGGCCTCAACTTGGAGAGATAAAACAGTTCTCACTGAATATGATTGACCCTAGTTCATGCATTATAGAAATAGGTAAATTTAAAATTAGAACATTGATTGATTCAGGAGCGCAAGTTAGTGTGATCAAGGAAATTTGTTTATATCGTATATTAAAAAATTTCAAAATGTTTGGAAATCAAGATACCCTTCATTCGGTTACTGGACAAAATCTGGAAGTGGTTGGACAAACAATGATAAACCTTAGATTGGGAGGAATAAACGTCAGACATTTTTTTCACGTGGTCAAAGAGTTAATTAGGAACATGATTTTAGGTAGAGATGTCTTGCTAAAAAATGGCGTAAGACTCTATTTTGATTTACACAAGTTGAGATTTAAAAACGTATATGTTGATTTGGAGGAAGATATGCACGTATCGGCGTTAGTCTGAGGTAAAACATCCATGACTTTAAAACCACAGACGGTCAATCTGATACAAGCAAAAATACAAAAAAATCCCTATTTTTAACGGGACAAACCGTTACAGTAACAGAGTTAGAAAGACAGATAATAGATGAACCAGTGTTAGAAGTCACAGACGGAATAGTAACGTTAGATAGACATTGCAGTTTTCCTGTAATGATTTTTAATAACACAGGGAAAGACATTACGTTATATAGAGGGTGTGTGATTGCAAAAATAGCACCTGGGCTTAACAACATAGCAACAACAGTTAAAGAAGGATTGCCAATGATTCCAGAAGGCCCTATGAATAACCGAAATAGAAATAGAGGAAGTTGGAAAAGACGGAATGATGAATCGATCCATGCATTCAGAAAATATCCATCTCAAGTACATTCAGTAGACAAAACAACGTCATCTTTGAAGAGAGAACAAGAGTTATTATCACAATTAAAAGCTCTGCCAGAGTACAAAGAAGTATTAGAAGACTTAGTAAGAAAAAATCAAGATGTTTTGCTATTAATGACTTGGAGTTAGGTAAGACTAAGACAGTTACTATGGAAATAGACACAGGAAATCATCCACCAATTAGTTTGAAACCATATAGAACTCCTCTAAGGAATAGAGAGATAGTAGAAAAAGCAATAGAAGATATGCTAAAAGCGGGAATCATAACAAGATCTAAGTCAGAATGGTCATCTCCGATTGTCATAGTGACCAAGAAGGACGGTAGTCACAGATTTTGCTGCGACTACCGGAGCCTGAACAAAATTACCAAGAATGTAGCTTATCCACTGCCGGTGATTGATGATATTTTGGGACTACTTAATGGGTCTACCTTCTTTACTACGCTGGACGCAAGGTCAGGATTTTGGTGCATCCCTATGTCTCCTGATGCTCAGAAGAAAAGTGCTTTCTGTACTCACGCAGGTTCTTACGAATTTTTACGAATGCCTTTTGGAGTCAAGACGGCGCCTTCCCATTATATGCTATTAATAAATCAGGTATTAGAAGGCATGCGAAAGTTCGCATTAGCATACATAGATGACATTTTAATCTACACAGCAGGAGACTGCAAGACCATCTGAAACACGTTAAGTTGGTATTTGATAGACTAAACTTACACGACGTTAAATTGAAACTCAGTAAATGCGAATTCCTAAAAACAGAAACTAAGTATTTGGGGTACATCATTAATAGAGAAGGAATTAAACCAGATCAGGATAAGGTTAAAGTCATTAGAGAATTACCTGCTCCAACCAATATAAGAGAAGTTCGGGCTTTTATCGGTATGGCCGGGTATTATCGTCGTTTCGTTCCAAACTTCGCTGAGATAGCAGAACCCATTACAAACCTGACTTGTAAATACGCAAGATTTAAATGGACTGAAAATTGTCAGAAAGTGTTTGATTTAAAAAAAAAACAGCTTAACAACGGTTCCACTTTTGGCACATCCAGACTTAAATAAACAATTGGTGTTATATACAGATGCTTCGGACAAAGCTATAGGGGCATGCTTAACGCAACCATACGAAGGTGAAAATTCAGGAATACCAGGGGTTAGAAATGAGAGACCAGTCTACTTTTTGTCACACAAACTTAGCAAATCTCAGAGAAAGTGGTCGACAGTTGAGAAGGAGGCATATGCTATCCACTATGCCCTTCAGAAACTTGATTATTATTTACATAACGCAAGTTTCATCATTAAAACTGATCACATGCCATTAAAATCTTTACTAGAAGCCCCAGTACAAAACAGAAAAATACAGACATGGGCGCTGAACTTACAAGGATACAATGCAAAAGTCGAATATGTTTCCGGTAAAGAAAACACCTGTGCAGATTTATTGTCCAGAATTCCATATCCTGAGATATCTGAAGATAATGAGAATGAGGGAGAGCCAGAGATAGACGACCGAAACTGGCAGGTAAATATATTGGATTCGGCCATATTGAATAGAGAAAATTTTGAAAGCTCACAGACAGAACAAGATCTTGAACAAATAGTGGAGGGTCCACAATTACCACATTTTGATATGAAGGAAGAACAAGAACTAGATCCGAGAGTAATAGAAATCAAACAAAAGTTGAAAGGAACAGCCAAAAACACTTTTACAAAACTTTTTATTGAATTACAGCAAGATGGACAGTTATACTATATGAATGAAAAACTGAAGAAGCAGAATTGAGGAAATACATTCCGAAACAGTTAGAAAACAAGGTTTTAAGAGCATATCATGATGAAGATGGACATCTTGGCCGTGATAAATTATGCAAAGCTCTCAAGAAAAAGTATTATTGGCCAAATATGTTTAAAAGCATTTATAAGTACGTTGACAAGTGTGAGAAATGTAGGTTAAGAAATATGAAAACAATTAAATGTCCCTTACAAGATACGGATATTCCTCAGTTCCCAATGCAGAAGGTGAGTTTAGATATTTCAGGTCCTCATCCAAAAACGCTATTGGGGAATGTATATCTACTTCATATCGTGGATTGCTACAGTTTATGGTCAGAAGTGTATCCAATTCCAGATAAGAGCGCTGATTCTGTTATTAATATTTTCCTACAAGAATATATACCAAGGTTTAGTTGCCCACAGACAGTACTCACAGATAATGGAAGAGAATTCGTAAACAAAAAGATTGAGAAATTACTACAAGATTTAAATATTGCCCACATAAAAACTTATTATAGACCTTCTTCGAATGCGAAAAACGAGAGACAACATAAGACGTTATACAATATATTAGCAAAAAATGTAGAGGAACACGACAGGGACTGGGACCTTTATCTGGGACCAGCACTGGAGGCAATACGAACGCATCAAAACGAAGGAACAGGATTTTCACCTTTTTACCTGCTATACTCCCAATTGACAATCTGTTAAAACCTAAACGGAAATACATGGGGGAGAATTTTCAAGAAATGATTTTACAGGAAATGCACAAGGCACATGTAAGGTTAAGAAGTAATATAATTAAAGCTAGAGAAAGACAGAAAAAGTACGCAGATAAAAATACTCAACTACAAGAGTTTAAGGTAGGCAACAGAGTTTACTATAAGAAGCATAGAAGAAACTCTAAATTTGATTCTCATTGGATTCCAGGATATTACATTTTAGAAAAATTAGGTCCAGTAACATATACTATCAAGAATCAAATAACAGGACATGTAGCGCGTTCACATGTGGAGCATTTAAGACGAGATGAAGATAAGAGAAGCGATAATAATAATAATAATAATAATTATTATTATTATTATTCAGACGGATTATACTCAGATGGACAATTCGTCAGAAGGGTTAAATATACAATACCTTCAGATTTTGGTAAAGATCAGGTACAAAATCAAGTATTAACAACACCAGTTTATGAAGATACTTACGACAAGAGGAAACAATATCTAAAACTTTTATGCAAGAAGAAAAGAATACGTACGATGATTATAATGATGTTGATTCTATGGAAGAAGAAATAACTGCCCCATTTAAAAATACCAGGCACGCAGTAAAGAGGAGGATAGAGAGACAGAGAGATAGAGAAGTTAAAAGACAAAAGCGAATTAGAGAAAATTCATCAAGCGATGAAGAAATGCCACTGTTGGAAAGGTCATTAAGAAGCCAAGATAGAAAAATCAGGTTAGATATAGAAAGAAAAAAAATTGAGGCCGCCGAGAATGTAAGTACAGAAGAACAATATATGGATGAAAAATCAGAAACTGATGAAGACGAAAATGGTAGTATAAAAGAGGATATGTTGAGTTCTCCTCAGGTTAGAGAAGACATTGATGTTGAAATGGCAATGATAGAGAGAAATCTAGTGTTATTGAAAAAGTGGAGATATGGTAAATAGGGTGATGGAGTAGACTGCAGATTGCAGGAGAATTTTTTTTAGGAGGATTTAAAATGCCTGACCTGTGTTAGAAGACAAAGCATTCTTCCTATGTATGGTAGCTGTAGATTACAGATGTGTTAAGTTAGATTTTCGTAGAGTATAATGCATTGCATCATTTATAATATAGTGTATTATTTGTGATTGAATTGGTTCTGTGAAGTGGTTATTATTTGATTTTAGAAGAAGACTTGTTGTGTTTTCTTTATTTTAGGGTAATGTAGCGGCCCATAAAAGAGACCGTTATTGTTTATATTGATTTAAATTGGTGATAATTTGACTATGTGCATTATGTTGGGGATAAAACCATATATATATTTGGGGGGAGGAAAGAGTTTTGTTTGAGTTACACTTGGTTAATAACTTTTGTAACTTGTGCTTTCAGTTATTTTGACTAATTTGAATTCATCACATTAACTTGATAATTGTTATGTCTTAGTTGAAATTGTTATTAGTTTGTTCTGAGTATAGAATTGGCGAAAGCAATAGGATGGGGCTTCGTTCAGAACCCTTCGTTCAGAAAATAGCAAACAAACGACTGTGGACTAGAAGAGAGACATATTTCTCTTGTGAATAATAAGTTTTAGTAAACATGAGTATTATAAACTTCGGCCTTATGATAGTAAGAAGGCTGCTGCACCAGTCAGCATTACTGGTTGGAATATGGGGGGTTAATTACATGTAGTTTAGAAAAACATGAATTAAATGCCATGCTTAGATGATGGGGGTATAAAGCTGGTAGAAATATATGGTTCTGGGAGGTTGAAATAGGAGCTGCATTAAGTCAGCATTAATTGAAAATATATAGATTAGATGCCATGTTATAAGGAAGAAGAAATTAATTGAGAGTGGACATTAATGGGGTTGTAGATAGCAGCACAGATGGTTTAGTACAAAGTTAGATACGCCCATGAACAAGGATAGTTATAATGGGATGTGAGGGGGTAAATATAGGAGCTGTGATAAGCAGCGTTAATTTGTTTAAAGAAATGAACATTGTCAATATTATTTGGACATGAGCCTTGCGAAATATAGTTATTAATGGTTGTGGATGGCAGCACAAATATTAATATGGAGTATATAAGGAAGAAATTTGGATCGACTTAATTTATAACAAACAGAAGTATATATTCATGGTTAATAAGATGCGTTTTTAAAACTTTATTTATAAAGTTTTTGTGATTGCAAGAGAGGTAAATGTGATTGTGTTCTGACTACTTCTTTATATCTTTATATCTGGGTGCGCACCCCATCTTTTCTGTCTATCCTGTGTTGTTTTGTTGATGTTGAGAGAATATGAGAGATTGCATAACGCACGACAAATTTCCAATTGCGTTTATATACCAACGGTTTTGATGAACATATGTATATATGAAATGAAATATCTAGATAAATTCCTTATAAATTGTTTTGTATTACATAAATGAAGAAGAAGTATGACTTCACAAAGGTCTGTGAAGAAACATAGCGGTTTGCTATAATATATAAGTAGACAAGAAGTATGGAACTGCTGGCTATGAGATGAAATTGTGAGATATAGAGAGAAGGGTAATGAATAAGGGTTCCAGATTGGAGTTACAGGTATATGGATGGGTTGATGCTAGTTAGATAAGCGGATTGATTAAAAATTATTACAGAAATGAAGAAGAGGTAATTTAAATTGTGTGGGATTTTTGGGTTAAGTGATTTGGGTCATAGAATTGGGGTTTGAGAGTTAAGACTTTTCAGGGAAAAGTCTTGTTGGGATGGGAAGGTAATATAACAGTATGACCTGTTATATGGGCTTTGGTTAGTTGGGTACGCAAGATGCTGCGCAAGGGAAAAGGGAATGAGCACGAATGAGCACGGTAGTTAGAGAATTGAGTTACACTCATGTACTGACGTAGGGGGTTAGTGACGATCGGCCGGCTAACTGTCAACAAGCTTTGATATTTGCAGTCTACAATTTTTATACCAAAGAACCTTCGCAATTAAACAGACACTTATTTATCATCAAGGAGTTGTCTTGATTTTATACAGATACATTCAGCTGCAGTTGCATTCAGACTCACTCCGTTATAGTAAGATAGCAGATAGAGTGTAGATTAACTCCTAGATAAATATACAGATAATGAACAATTCCAGTTAATCTATATATTTACGACCACAACACAACACAATCACTCAGTAACAAGAGCAGAATCAGGACCACAGACTTATGAAGACGTGTGAAGTGTGAACAGGTAAGATATGTGTCTTAACCCCTATCCACATTCACTCTAGCTGTATTCTCTCTCTAACAATATCTCCGTCCTCTAACTAAAGATCCCGTGTCAAAAGACCCCGTTGTCAGAAGATCCCACTGTCAGAAGATCTCGTTTACGAGAGATCCCGCTGTCAAGAGATCCCGCGGTCCAAAGATCACGTTTACGAGCCCCCAATAATTGTTGTATGTAAACCTCTATTACTTTAGTGTCGTCCCGGGAGTGAGGGGAATCAACACCCACAATTTTAACCCAATATTATTGTCCTAGAGAAACCACCAGAATACGTCCACAAAACTCCCTCAGTCTGTAGACACCTCTTTCTTACTCTCACTCACCCCTGGATCATGCCCCCTCTCATTCTTCCCTAACGCAACATACTCAACAACTCTAGCTTTAACACATAAATAAAACAAATAATTTATTAAAGCAAAGAGTATGTGTGTGAGAAATGTGTGAGTGTAATGTGTAGAATGTGTGTCGAATATTCTAATGTGTATGTAGAATCAGACCAGTGAATCAGGAGCAAAGTCTGTTACATCACTGTGCTGAGCACACAACAGCACCATGTATTCCGGACAGTGAACCTCACCCAGGTGATTGTTTCTCCGTCCACGTGACGACTTTCTCCGATAACGCTCGAACAAACAGGATGCTGGTCATAAGTTAGACACTGTTCGATCTTGGTCTTCACTCTAACAAACAAGGTGAAGTTACTCTGTTTAATAATGTTTCTTTTAAACAGAGAATCTTTCAATTAACTGAAATGTCACTTGGGAAAATCTACTGTTCACAAGTCTCTGATTATAAGATTTTCCCCATCTTTAAAAAAAAAACGACCTATTAATGTTTTTAGGTAGATGTGTGTGTGTGTGTGTGTGTGTGTGTGTGTGTATATATATATATGTGTGTGTGTGTGTGTGTGTGTGTGTGTGTGTGTGTGTGTGTGTGTGTGTGTGTCCTTTGTAGGTGAGTTATGAATCTTCGGTGATGAAGATTATCACTCAGTAAACACAACTCTTATGTTCATCAAGTCCGGCTCAGCAGAAGCCAGGTTTCTGCAGACCAACTAGGTTCTGAGCCCCGTGTAAAAGCCTCTCAGTAACCTCTGTCTTCATTCCGTGAGCCATCATTGTATAAAACTTTGAAACTGCTTCTTCGTAATAAATCATTGCACACTCAAATGGAACCTATGCCTATTCCGGTTGATGATTGAGACTATGCAATCCCAGACTGGATCTATTTCCGCCGATAAATTATCAACACGTTGACACTATAGTCTCTTTCAATTAACACAACTCGGAATACTGCGCCGATCTTTAACACTTCAAAATTTTTGGCCGACTCCCTCCAACTTGTTTACCGCAACGGGTTTTATATCGGGGCTTGAGTGACGTCACCAAAAAGTCTAGACGCTAATCAGTCCAGAGTCTGGTTTTCTCCGCTTGTTTTAGACTGACTGGAATCAATCCGCCGTCTAGTTTGCTTTCATCTGGGACTTGTCCCGGCACTTCCGAGAGTCCCGCTAATCTGGGATCTGGGGAATCATGTCCCCTACATCACAAGACCTCTCCGACGTCTGTCCAGACATTCCGTCTACAACTTCAAAGGCTGACTCCCGCCTTGTAGACGGATGTCTCCATTGTACGTTTCTCGAGCAACAACTTGTTAACAAAATGCCGACCGGGGTTAGACATTTTGACGCGACTTATTTTGTTCCTCAGTCTATACAACATCAAAGGGTTTGCCGGTGTTTGTGCAGACGAATGTCTCTTTTTTTTTCATCGATCGAACTATCAAGTTTATTTTTCGTGACACTAGCTCAATATTTTATTGTTACTGACTCCCTCCGCATTCCAGCGTATTATTTTTAGTCTTCGTTTGGTATGGCCAGACGCTCTATTCTAAAGCTCCCAAGCTCCACAGGAGAAGGACATCAGTCGTTTTGATTGGTCCTTTTTTGGACCCGCAATTCTTATGTGGATCCGTGGCCATCCATGAAAAAGGTCGTCGCTTATACGTACTTAATATACAGGAATACAAGAGGCGCAGTTCCCTTAGTCCATTGTTGAGATTTTGCACTGCTTGAAATTAAAATGGGATGTTGGTGTGACACTATAATTGTATTCTCCAATGACTGTTAGTTTAGTCTGTCATTTAAGGTGAACTGAGTTACTATATCTATATAAGCCAGGTCATTATAGTGTCCTCACATTACTTTGTATAATAGATACCAACTAATGATCTTATGAATGTTTACATATGGATATGACGAATCTACCAAGACTAATCTATTCGACAATCAGACAACGACAATCAGCGTTCAGACAACGACAATCGATCCCGTGAGACACATTAGACATCCATTGTAGGGCTCTACATCTCTTTTGACCAGAAAAACTTGCAAAACAAGGTAGAGCTGATCCGTTTCTTGTCTGATCACGAATACCCGTGAGAATTACGCTGACAGGTCCTCGTGTTGGCCATCGCACGTTTCAGGTTCACTCAGTCTCAGCAACTCAAAGGTAGACATTGGCGATACATTAACACACACTCACGCACGCACGCACGCACACACACACACACACACACACACACGCGCGCGCGCGCGCGCGCGCACAGATAACATATGGCATGATATATGGCACTCCTCTTGGCTCTTTTACCATCAAGTTTGTCAGAAGCATTCAATTTTAACATGTACTTCACTTCATAACACGGTAAAACAGTTGTTCTACATTATGAACATTTTTTTTCTCCCCATAAAGTGCTCGAACAATCTTTAATGTTGTATGTCGAATTTCTCAAAAGAATTCACTACTTTAACATGTGTTTGTTTATTTGTTTTTCTGTCCGTTTATAATATTCCTTGTGTTTTTCACAGAAACCACTCTTCCGCTAGCATTGGCCATTTCTTGTCTTGTCTGCTTAGTTTCAATGTACACAACAAGTTGTAAGCTCTGTATACAATTATAACACTTTTGTTCTCACTGAAAATGACAGCTACGAAGAAGGGGGACAGAAAAGAAAAATCCATCTAAATGAACAGCCCCTGAAATATGTAAAGAGCTTCAAGTACTTAAAAAGTATAATATCATCAACAAATGCCAACAATACTATATAATAAATACGTTTCAGTAGATACTAAACAACCACTCTAAATAACAATCTTTCTACCAACTATTTGCTGTCAATGACAATAGGCCAATAACAGAGACAAAAGACAAATTGCATCAATGTAATTGAGATTTCTAAGTAGAATTCTCAAGTAGATTGAAAATCTAAACTGATGAAATCAGGACTAAAATAGGGGTAGGGGGAATAGAGAGCTAAATTTCATGAGGAAACAGATAGTGAAATGGTTCGGCCACATAACTAGGCCCCCAACTGACAGCATACGACAACAAGCAATGTAATAAAGACCAATTGAAACCTGAAGAAGAGGCCGACCATGTAAACGATGGACAGGGGGAATAGCAGAGTCCATAGGAATCTCGATACATGAAGCCCATAAACGGGCACTCTCCTGCTGTTTATTCTTCACTTTGACGCGACAAGGCACAAGAGGAGCAACATGAGATGAGATGAAGAGATGAATGACAGCTTTTTTATTGGTGGGTATGTTTGTCAACCTACCTCAGGACATTTTTGGACATGATGATTTTGTTCTCTTCTTTACAAGGCAACTTCCATCAGCAATTATGACTGAGAATAAGGCACAATCACTGACATTGCAGATTGCAATATACTTAGAGAATATATTCGATCACTAATTCAGCTGATAAAAAAAAACATAGATAATCGTGCAGAAGCCAATATGAGGATATATAAACGGTTAAGTGGAAGACGCAAATAGTATACAGTATTATTAAATCTGTAAGTCTTTATCTGAAGAAGAAAGTAAACTATGGTAACACTCTATATGAGCCGTGCTAACGCAATGGTTTGCGTGCCTGCCAACCGGACCAGTTGTCAAATCTAGTTCTCTATGAAATATGAGTACTGACCTGGGTCCCTACGTCTACCCAGCCTCAATTCGATGTTTTCTAAGTGTCATGAAATAGAATAAACTGGGTCAGATAAGAACGTGTTTCAAAGCGTCATGAACTAGTGTAGTCTGGGTCAGGTAAGAACTTGTTTTTTAAGTGTTTTGAAATCGTGTACTCTTGGTCAGTTCAGAAAGTGTTTTATGTCAAAAAACAAAACTGTCATCTATTGCCTATAGCATCTTGCATTGAAGGACAAGGGTCTTGAGTCTGTGCAGGTTAGGATTTTCTGTTTTCAAATAGGTAAAAAATGACATAGAGCTTTCCATTAGGACAAAAACTATATACCGATGCCAAACAGGGCAAGGATAATATATAGTATTCAAAATGGATAATAACTATACAGCAGACATAGCAAGAATGTTGTTTTTCGCATATCCTATTACAGGACATCGCTGTTAACGTCAGCATGTTACCGCTGTTGTTGATATCTTGGCAAGATTACGGTCAGTAGTTTTCCATTGCTTTCTGAGCGGCCCACTCACATATTCTGTAAGTAACGGGTGCGGCGAGAACCGCTACATATTCTCGCGCAGCTGTGTTTGCTCACGTGGATAAACGGGATTACAGGCCAGGAAGACCGGCATAGCAAGAATAATGTTCAGAAATAAAACATGTCAATAACTATGTTGACCACTCGAAGATGGTATGAATTATTAAGAGCTCTGAATCAGGACAAACACTATGTAGATCTCTTAATGAAGACAAGAATTGTGTAGAGCTATGAATCAGAATATGAGCTATTAGAGCGTTTAAATAGAACAAGAGCTATATAGTGGATAATAGCTATGTAGATCTCTCAAATAGGACAAGATCTATGTAGATCTCTCAAATAGGACAAGAGCTATGTAGATCTCTCAAATAGGACAAGAGCTATGTGGATCTCTCAAATAGGACAAGAGTTATGTGGAGCTCTCAAATAGGACAAGATCTATGTAGATCTCTCAAATAGGACAAGAGCTATGTGGATCTCTCAAATAGGACCAGATCTATGTAGAACTCTCAAATAGGACAAGAGTTATGTGGATCTCTCAAATAGGACCAGAGCTACGTGGAGCTCTCAAATAGGACAAGAGCTATGTAGAACTCTCAAATAGGACAAGAGCTATGTAGAACTCTCATATAGGACCAGAGCTGTATAGAGATCTATAAAAGCACAAGAACTACGTACATGACAGTGTATTAGATATAAACTACTGAACTAACATTGCGCAGTAAATCAGAAAACAGCCATGATTCCGAAGTTGGTTGCAACGTCCTGTAAAGGACACCTATCGTCTATGGACCGCATTGGAGAAATCCTAGGTTGGTGATGCTTCGTCCCCTGGTGTGAGGTCATTTTTTTTTTATTTTGCGTCCGCTCGTTTTGAACTCAAGCAACCACTTCTAATGCACTGGGCAGATTTTTGTGTGTGGATTATATTTAAACTGTTACAAGGGATCATCATCATCATCATCATCATCACCAACATCATTTCTTCTTTGTATTGTTCTCCCGTTTGCTATCTTTGAAGTCAAACGTAGTCAATACCCGTGTTACTACCTCTTGTGCACTGGGATGAATTTTGCATGTGGATTAGCTTTCTCTGTTACCAGTGTACCTCGCTATCAGACGAACCTACTCCGACTTTAGAGGTACATGTAATTTATGTCCCCAAGTCCAGAATGAGAAGACAAGATTTTTAGGGGTTGAACCGGCTACCACAGCAGCAGCATACCGAGCGATCTTGTCCATTTTCCCATGCTAACGTCCAGGAGTTAGGTATTTCATTGTCAATAGTTTCCCCACCCAGTGCCCAGAAAATAACATCAGGATAAGATTTCCATGAGGCAGCAGATTTCAGTCTGAAATTAGTTACCTCACTGTGCACGAGAAAGCCATGGAGCCGGAGGAACGTGGAGTGCAAGGTGTCCGTTGTTACGTCCCTCGGTGTTGCTTCTAGCCAGATTTGGTTTGGAACATCAAAATAAGACAAAAGCACCCGAAGTATCTACGTTCCCCAGGTAGAACAGTGGAGATTACGGATGAAATAAGTGTCCGAAATTGTAATGAGATTTCTGTAACGTTGTTTGTAGAAATAACAAACGCGGATAATATTATTTGTGATATGGGAGATAATGATTTAAAGCTCTCTCAGGGGACGTAACCCAACTTATTAGATTTACTTAATTCAGTAATGTTTTATCATTGTGTATGAAAGTAATGCAATTTCAAAATGATATAAAAACAGAGACAGCCAGTTTGCTGATGTCTTTGTGAAGACAATTTAATAATAATGTTCACTAGAAGAGTAAAAAGTTGCCGTTTGTAAAAACAAACCCAAAAACTAGCCAAAGTTAAGCATATTGTGTAAAATAATTATCACGTAAGCAAACATCGATAATCAAGAGGTAACATAAAGCAATTCAACTGTTTAGGAAATAAATTCACTAATCAACAAAAATGTCACACTCTGAATTAGCTTGCAGCACTAGAATAATAGCGTAACTGGTTGATGGCATTGCCCAAACGCTGCAACGGGACATAATCGCATAATACCAGAATGTTGATCGTTAAATAATTATCTCCCTTTTGATGTTTAAAATAAACGAAAAATAAACAAGTACATGTATCTGTATATGGTAATCGAGGAAATTAAGTGGCACTGGCCTGCCGAACCCGTTATCTTGAGCTCGAATCGACACTGGGGCTAATTTTTTTTTTTATTTCCGGGACTCCCAAATGGACACAGCTTGAGATGGGTTTCAGGTAATGTCTCCGGAAGTAAAGGAGGTGACTGTGATACTAACCACATCACTCACCCACCACCCATGGGGCTTTCAAAATACGGGTCTATCAACATATGTTCAATACCTAAAGGTGTGTACCAGAGATCTTTACTGTCTGTCTGTCTGTCTGTCTGTCTGTCTGCCTGCCTGCCTGCCTGTCTGCCTGCCTGCCTGCCTGTCTGACCATCTATTCTTCCACCCACCAGTGCGTGAGTCTGTCTGTCTGTCTATCCATCCTTCAGTCAGTCTCTACCCATCCATCAGTCAGTCAGTCTGTATGTCCATCTGTCTGTATGTCTGTCTACTTATCACAAGTAAACATTAATAAATACACATGATTAATATTGTATCACGATTAAACAGCAACACATGTAAACTTATCCGATGTAAAAATCCTCAGATTAAGATACATAGCATCCAAACGTCAATAAATGGTGATGTAAGAGATTTAAACATTGTAAAATGCACATGTATTTTATCAACATCATTAAATATAGATGTATCATATTTAAGCATCAATAAATGTAGATGTAACATATTTACACATTTGAAAATACACACGCATTATAGTTAAACATTACTAAATTATGGATTGCTCAGATGTATGCCCCAATACATGTAGATGATTTAGTTTTCAAGGCACGCGCATATTGGCGTATAAGTGTAAACACTAATAAATATAGGTATGTCCCACGCCAACATCAATACATGTAGATGTATCAGATTTTTACCATTAAAAAATTGTAGACGTGTCATTTGTAGACGTACATACGGGTAGTTTACAAACCAATACTAACTATATCCAGGACGTGGTCAAGAGCCCTTCATTTTTTAACGTGTTTTCAATTAACCTCCTTGGCGAAGTGGATACGCCGCATGCCTCGCGTTCCGAAGGTTATGGGTTCGATTATAGGCTACGTTGTTCGGTTCAATGGTACAATTTTCTCGGAGATTCGTGGGGATCGTCGCTGGAGCTACTGGGTTTGGCAGGCCGCAAGGCGGAAATAGACCGCGCCATATAGGATCAAGCCCTTCTTGTCATGTACACTGTTGGTTTTACCATTCACCCAATGGTCTTGTCCTATGAAAAATATACTGAAGCTAATAACGTTAGGAAGTGGATCAGGGAGGACAAAAGGCAACATTTAGATGACAAAGAAGAAAAAGAATGCGATTAACACTAGCTGGAGTCATGTGTTTTAGGAAATATCCGATGATACTCAGCTAGATCCAACTGCAGCTTGCCGGTTCGAAGCTCGAGGAGCACCCGTTCGAAGTACCACTGCTCCAGACAGGAGTACCCGACAGGCCGGTGTCCAGCCTTGAACTTGTTGGCAATGAGTTGCTTGGAGTTGGTCAACAAAGGTAAGTGTCTAGCTGTGAGCATGCAGACGAATCGCTGGTAGAAGCTGCAGTACGGCCAGATGTTCTTGTGTCGATCCTTCCAGAGCTTGACTCTAGCGATGCTGCGCTTCCGGATACGAGGATCTGTCGATGTCAACAAATAGAACTTTTTAAATGGAGAAGTGTGTATGATTTAATGCAGCAACGTCTGCTGCCAGGCAGTGGCTCTTTTCATTCATATAAATAATACCTCTAAAGCTCCCCCGATGTGTCTCCACCTTGCCGTGGTGGGGGAGCTTGCGTGTCCCATCGACCCCATGTGCTTGCCGATGGATGAAAACTACATATCGGACAGCTTATGGGATAGGGGCCAGACTAAGAGAGACACAACCTGCTGCTCTGCAGGTAGACAGGATAGTAGTCAAAAGTTTAAATCAGGTGCACGAAGGCAGAAGTTCTTGAAGACGTACTATAAGACTCTCTGTCGAGGGTTGTGGCTGAACGCCTCTAAGCCATAAACCCTCGGATGTGAGAGCCTGGTCGATACCCACCTACCGAAAAATGGAGGTGAGATTCTGAGCACGCTACATGCCCAGTCCAGATACTTGTTCGAAGGCTCTCAGCTGGAGGATATGAGGGATTCCCGGATGAGAGGGCCTGGCTGTTTCTCGTTCACTGCTGCACGGAGGTAATGTGCTGAGCCGGCAGCACATGTAGCCTACTTCGTGAGCGAGTACAAAAAGGTAGAAGAAGAGCCCCAGTCAAAATGGTTACGAAAACTGTCTGTATCTACCTCGTAGAGAGTCTAGACAAAGGTGGAAAAACGTCTTAATAACACGAAATGGAACGCACGGCTAGCGAATCCATTGCGTGGCCCGAAGTCCAAAGTGAAAGCTTACCTAGTGGATATCGCCCGCAGACTGACCGTCCCTGGTGTGTGCTTGAGCGACCAGTGGTAAGCGAAATGCCCAACACACGGAAGTGAGGAATTAAAGCAGCCATGAGCAGGACGTGACAACTCCTCGGGTGAGCCCAGTCTCAGAGCAACATGTGCTGGCTCTGCAATTATGGAAGCCTCCTTGGATAGCAGGGGAATGTCCATGATCTGCCCCTGACTTCCCTTGAGGGTTTACCGTGTTGTCATTGACCGTTCTACTTTTACCAGCTGAGATGTGGGCGATACCACAGCACAAACAGTCTAACGTCTCTCGAAACCCCGGGAAGGCTAACCCATAAAAATGCCTGCTGAAGTCGGATGTGCTGGCCTACGGGTGCAAATAAATCAGGCACAACGCAAAAAACGTCCGAGTGAAATTTCTTTCGTACTAGTAACAGCTCTGACTACCTAGTTTCTGAATGCCGCTCTTGTTCGGAACAGATCTGACTAGGTAGTTTTCCGAATGTCCGTCGTACCTGGAACAGCTCTGATGGGCACAAAGACAAGCACATGTCTGAACCGAAAACTCGCTGAGTGGATACCGCCTGCAGACCAGTCTGGTTTGTGCGGGAACGGACCGTGGTGAACGAAATGCCGAATATATTAAAGTGAGGATTTAAAGCAGCCATGAGCAGGACGTGTCGATTCCCTCGGTGAGCCCAGCACCAGGGCGCTATGTGCCGGCCCTGCAATTATGGAAGCCACCCTGGATGGCGGAAAATGCCATGGACTGTCCCTGCCTTCCTTTGAGGGATGACCATTGTCTTCGACCATTCCAACTTGGCCAGCTGGGTTGTGGACGGTACCGCAAAAGTGAGAGTCTCCCAGGAATGCTACCTGGTCAAAAAAGCACGCTAAAGCCGGTTGTGTTGGCCTACGGTTTTCGGCCCAAGGGCGCATAACTTAGACACACCGCAATCACATCTGAAAAAACACTCCGGATGAACGAAAAGAAGATACCTCTAAAGTCGGAGTGGGTTCGCCTGGTGGCGAGAACACTATTAATTGGGAAAGCTAATCCACGTGCAAAATTCAATCCAGCACTACTGGAAGTAGTGTGTATGGACTACTGTTGAGTTCAAAGCGAGCAAGCGCAAACAAGACATAAATATATATATATATATAAATAATCAGTTAAAACATTGTCCCGAAGCAGTTTCTTGCTTTTGGCCTGTGATATGATAGCGCCATGACATGTTGTAGGTCTGAGAGCAGGCAGGAATAAGTGTCTTCATCATCATCATGTGCCATGCCGGTAAGCGTGGGCGGTCATGTTTCGCCATCTCACTCGATCACCAGAGTCTTGGATCAGCTCTGTGTTCTTGTCTCGACCATACAACGTGGCCAAGTTATCCAGGTATTTACTTCTAAGTCTTATCTTTCCTTCATTTTGACAAGCGACGAATCTAAGCGTCGAACTTTCATTCTCACAGAATCAAGCAACTCAATGTGCGTTGATATGTTGCTCAATGAATAATCAAATCAAGTCTGTTTCCTTCGGCTCCAGGCAGCAGTTTCCCCACTATGTACGTATTATTCATCATCATCAAGTGCCATGCTGAAGGCGTGGGCGGTCATGTTTCGCCATCTCACACGGTCGCCAGAGTCTCGAATCAGGTCTGTGTTCTTGTCCCGACCATGCCATGCTGCCAAACCATCAAGGTATTTATCCCATTGTCTTCCTCTTGCTCTCATCCCATCAAGCTTGCTAGTTGTAATTAAATTTTCAAGTTCATTTCTCCTCACAACATGTCCAAAAAATCCTGACTGTCTACGTCTAATTTCTCCAATAAATCTCCGTTTTTCGTTTGTCTCTCGAAGAACTGTCTCATTTGATTGTCTGGACTAGTTATTACATACAATGGATGAATCCCCAAGAAACGGTTAGCAGAATGCGCCAGACTTACTAGAATACGATGACAAGTTACAAACTATATGAATCTATATTCATCTGTTTCCTTGTTATGAACTTTGTTGAATACCGCGTGTATTGATATACAATGTTTCTGTCCGAGCTGTTACTGTCAGCACGTAGATAACACACAGAAAATGCCAACCCAGTGCACGAACGCTGTAACACCGGTCAAACCCCAAACATACACCTGAATAACCTAGACATCAATTGTGTGTGGGTTTTCTGATTTTCAAATTTAGCATCGGAAATTTCCTATAGGTTCTGCTCGTTTTGATTTCCATCTGTTGATGAATGTTTAACTTTCACATGGGTCCAACCTGGGGACGTGATAGCCTAATGACTAGACACTTGCTACCGGGTTCGAATCCGCATCGAAACGGATCTTTAAAACTGACCTTGGCTTCCAGATCAACCCAGTCAAAAATGGTTACCAGAAAATGGCTTCGGGGGTAAAGGCAACGGTGTGCCATTGACCGCATAATTATGAAGTGTAGATTGGTCTATGCATATATATGACTAGCACGATATTTTACACCTGCTTTACATGGTGTAAATCGGTCCTTGAATTTGCTTTCTTTACATGGATCAATTCACTCCTTCGTCTGTAACCGAAAAGGGTGGACATTGGATCCACTATCCGAGGATGCATGAGAGTGGGTGGTATGCAAACGGTAAAATTGGATACCACTGATATCATGAATTCAGTCAGGTCTGTTGACAGTTAGCATAGGACGTCGTACGTGTAAACCAATCTGCTGTTTGGTTTTAACCCAACAAACTGATGTCCCCTCCCCTTTCCTCTCTATGAACTTGATGTCATAGAACCTGATGTTCCCCTCCTCAAGAATATTATGATGTTCTCCTTCTATGAACCTGATAGTCCCTGTGGCATAACGCAGCCAACATTATTCATTTTATCAACACATGCCGCAAAAAGAGGAAACAACATTAAAAGAAATTGACTTCACAAACGCAATTGGAGATTGGGACTTAAAACTTAACATCAAAACTGGAACTGAACAAGTGACAAATGACGTGGATTCTTGGAAAGATTTCATCAGACCAAGCTCAGAAAACCATTGGATAGGAAAACCACGTGACCCGCCTTCGCGCCAGTGCATAATTAACATATATTACTATTTCATCAGAAATGTTAATAAGCCCGCACTTTTGTCTGAACTCGCTCCATGGACGGATGTGAGAAGATTGTGTGACCAAAAATTCAATGGGCAAGGCAAAAGTCTGGATCCGAGTGATCTTGGTGGCTACATACCAACAACCACCCAACACATCAGCAAATTAACCACCTAAATCAGACCTGAGGGAGGGAAGCCGAGAGAAAGAGATGAACCACAAGTGAGAGGGAGGATGACTTCGCTATGAGCAGAGCATGGGGAGGCCTTCAAAGGAGCTATGCGGGCAGACCTGAAGTGGATCCATCAGTCAATGGACCCTGGCTTACCTAATCCTCCAGTCACCAGGTTACTTTTCTCATTGGTAGACTACACACCCAATTTCAGGAAAACTACTGACATTTTATGGTTGAGACACCACTACCATACTTAATATGTACAACATCAAAATGTTTACTATGTTTTCACACTTGTTGACATCTCATATATTGATGCTTGTTATTGATTGTCTGGGACAATGGTCCAATGTGCAACTGTTCTATTACTTTGTGTAAATCACAATAGAGATGTATGTACTGACCAGAAGGCTCAGGCCAGTCAATAAATGATTAACATGAATTGACCTTCTGTTAATTTGTCAAGTTCAAACCTATCTGTGCCAACAACTTCTTTGTACATCATATTGTCAAAATCTAATGTGTTTGATTATGTGTTTGATGGTTTAAAGATAAATTAACTCATAATGACTTACTGAATGGGGAAATAAAAAGACTCTAGATCTATCAACTGCTCAACATCCATGTTTTCTTCATCTAAATCAGGCTGAGAAACTTCTCCAGACTTTCCTCAGATTTGATAAACTAAAAGGGGGCTCCAGAGCTATCAGAATCATTGGAGAAGGGGCAGATTCCCAGTTAGTAAATTACCATTCTTACCAGGGCCATAATCTATATCTCCTAGACAATACTTAATAGAACGAGGCCTGCAGATAACTCAAGGTTCATATTCTGGGGTTATTGAAGATAGAAGAGGATGGGGCTCTACATCTTTTGTTAGAGATGGGGCATGCACTACAGTGATCTCCCACTCCCTTCAAAAATATATGACATATTGCGGTCTACGTCCTGGATGGTTCCCATATATTAACCTTTAAACAATTATATAAAAATACATGAACACAATTATCTTTGGATTATTAACACAGTTATTTTCTAGAATGTTTAACAGATACCATGTGGGGTATTGATTGACAGCCACATGAAATTGAATGACATTTATAGATAAATAAGATAGGTGACTGATCTTTACTCCTGGAGAAGGGGGCCATGTTCAAATAGGCTTATACTTCAGAGAGAGTTGCTCCAGGTGAAATATATAGTGTGTATCTACTCTACCAACACTACTTCTCTTTCAGAGAAGGTGTTCCTTTACTGTGGAGTCTGAACTTAACAGCATTTCATCAACCACCGGAAAATCTTATCCGTTGGGAAAACTCTGTCTAATTTCAGATTCTTTTCTTTACTAGGAATTAATTGTGGTTACTTCAGTGCCTGCTGCCTTTGGCTTTTCCAGCATTGACAGACAGACATAACATAGGGTGTTTTTAATATTGCACATGCTCTGTTGTATCTTTGCAGATCAGGGACTGACAAACTTACGCGGATCAGACTAACTGCAATTATATTGATAGGCAGAGCAAAGCAATAAATTATAGACATGGCGGAAACTGCAAAGTTTAGAGCCCAAATAACAGAAACAGGTAGAGAATGCGGGTTAGATGGCCTTGAGCTAGCTAACTATGTTTCGGATGCATTTGACAAAAGGGAAAGACTGCAGGCTGAATTGGCTCTCAAAGAAAAACAACTTCAGGCTGAATTGGCTGAGAAAGAAAAACAGCTTCAGGCTGAATTGGCTGAGAGGGAAAAACAGTTTCAAGCAGAATTGGAGGAGAAAGAGAAACGATTTCAAGCAGAATTGGAGGAGAAAGAGAAACGACTACAGGCTGAAATGGAAGATAAGGAGAGAGAGCGTCAACACCAACTGGAGTTGAGGAGAATGGAGATTGAAGTGGAGATCCGGAGAATAGAGAAAGGGAGTGGTCCTACACCCACAACCTCATCAGGATCGCCAGTGACAGAACCACCTCACGTCTCTCAACTTAATTCAGGAGCTATGTCATTTCCTCTGGAACCCTTTAATGAACAGACTGACCACATCGAAGGATTTTTATCACGTTTCGAGGCAATGGCTGTCAGCTGTGGGCTTGAAGAAAGTAGATGGGCGACGACGTTGGCGCAGGCCTTAAGATCCACGGCGTATGAAGTGTTCTCAAGACTCACTAGAGAGGAACAACAGAACTACACAACACTCAAGACGGCACTCTTGAGCCGATTCGAAGTGGACGCCGAATCTTATAAACCCAGGTTCAAAGCCGCAAGGAAGGAACCGGGTGAGAGCTACGCACAACTAGTGGAAAGACTGAAGTCATACATACAAAGATGGACTTGCTTGGGAGGATTTGAGGAAAATTATGAAGGACTCCGTGAAATGATTATCATTGATCAGATCAAGGGGAAAATGCAGAACGAAATGAAGGCATTCCTAACCCAAAACGGGGCTGACCGCCTGGAAACTATAATCATCCTGGCCGAGAGATTTGAGAAATCTCAAAAGGAGATGGGAGGAAAGGGACGTTCGAACAACACCCCCTCTCAAAACAAAACTCCACAGCCAAAAGAGGGTGAAAACACTGTAGCCACCAAGAAAAAGGGGAATTCCCAGAAAAACACTCAAAATTCAGTCCAAACAGCGCCGAGGGAGGACAAACCATTCTGTACCCATTGCAAGATTAGAGGTCACACATTTCAAAATTGCAGGAAAAAGCCACCTCCACACACAGCGGCATGTTTGGCCAACCGAAAAGAGAAAAAAGTGAGCACTGGTGAAACGTCCAAACAGACACCTCATCAAGACACCTCATCTCGTATTCCGGTTGTGGAATCCATCTTACTAAATGGATTCAAAACGACCTGTTTATATGATACTGGATTATCATATGACTGCGTTGTTTCATCATCCTTAGTTCACCCTGAACAGGTGACAGAGGAAATAGTGGAATTACAGGGACCACTGAAGAGTTCAACAAATATGTCTCTTCAAGTGGCAAAAGTGAACATAGCCTCGCGGTATGTCACTGGGACGATCAAGGCAGCAATCTTGGACGATCCGATATATCCTGTAATCCTCGGCCGTAGATTTATCGTTCTAGGAGAACCTGTTCAACGTGTGGCGATGGCGACCATGACCACTCGATCACAGGCAACAAAAACTCCAGAAACAACTACGCCAATCCCTCGAACGGAGGAACTGAAGAGGGCACAAGAAGCCGACAGCACCTTGGAACCCTGCTTCAGAAAACTGCCAAAATCACATTTACCTCTACGTAAAGGTGATCTGTTCATGAAGTCAGCACTTCTTTACAGAAAAGCAGGACGAGCTGGACAAGAGTTTAATCAACTTGTTGTACCAACTCAATACAGGACTCAGATCTTAGAGATGGGTCACAGTCTACCATTCAGTGGGCACATGGGTATCAACGCTACTACACAGCGGATTACCACTCACTACTTTTGGCCAGGGATGAATTCAGACATACAACGGTTTGTAAAATCATGCCCACAGTGTCAGAAAGTATCACCAAAACACCGGACACCACCGGCAATGTTGGGTGAATCGCCAATCACTGGAATTCCATTTGAGAAAGTGGCAGTAGACATAATCGGACCTCTCTCAGCAACGAAGAGGCGAAACCGATTCATATTAACGCTTGTGGACACAACAACCATGTGGGCCGAAGCAGTTCCTATGCCCAGCTGTGACTCCAAACACGTCGCTGATGCATTATTAGGAATATTCACACGTCTAGGATTCCCACAAAGGATCTTGACGGACAACGGTTCACAGTTTCGTGGTAAGCTCATGGAAGAGACCTTCAGACTTTTTCATGCACGCCATATCTTCAGTTCACCATATCACCCTCAGTCAAATGGACTTGTGGAAAGGTGGAACGGGACATTGATTAGTATCCTGCGCAAAATTTCCCAGGAGAAGACAGAGGATTGGGACTTGTATTTACCCGCAGCTTTATTCGCTTACAGGGAAGTACCCCATCACTCAACAGGTTTTGCTCCAGCCACACTGTTGTTTGGACGACCAATCAAAGGACCCCTTGAGGCGTTACTGCGAACATGGACTGATAATACTACAGATGATACAGTCGTGACTGCATCTACATATGTTGCCGAGTTGAAAAATCGTTTACAACACAGTTGGAAACAAGCGAATGTCAATCTACGTCAAGCCAGACGAAGAATTGCTCGTAACTTCAACCGCAAGGCAAAGGATAGAGAGTTAGAGGTAGGAGAGAAGGTGATGTTGCTGCTTCCAACCAGTCAGAATAAGCTGCAAATAGGATGGAGAGGACCTTATGTAGTGACGGAGAAGATCTCACGTACCAACTACAGAATTTCAGTCAAAGGCAAGATGAAAGTATTTCACATAAACCTCTTGAAGAAATATCATGAAAGACCCTCAACCACCGAACCTGCACATCTGATGGCCATGAGTGTGGCTACTGAAGTCGAAGAAGGATCAACAATGGGAGTCGAGTGCCAACTGCAAGCCAAAGAGACCTTTAAGGATGTGGAAATCAATCCCAACTTAACAAAGGATCAGCAAAAGCAGATTAGGGAACTTATGGCAAAATATGCAGAAGTACTTACTGATAAGCCAGGAAGAACTGATTTGGAGGAATTTGACATGAAGTTGAATGACACAGTGCCTGTGTGAGTCAAGACTTACCCAGTTCCTTATGCAAAGCAAAAGACTTTAGAGGAAGAAATACAACAGCTGCTCACCGCAGGAATAATCTCACCATCTGAATCACCTTACAGTGCTAGCGTCGTATTATTGAGAAAGCCAAGTGGAGAACATAGATTGTGCATCGATTATCGACAGCTCAATGCTATAACTGAATTCCAAGCAGAACCTCTGCCTGATCAGAATAAACTCTTCACAGCACTCAACCAAGCTAAGTACTTTACTAGGATTGATCTCAGTAAGGGATATTACCAGATTCCTGTAAAACCGGAAGTTAGACCATGGTTAGCTTTCAGCACGCCTGGAGGACACTATGAGTTCAACGTTCTTCCATTCGGATTAAGTAATGCTCCCAGCGTCTTTACACGTATGATGAGAAAATTACTTGACCCACTACAGCATCCAGACATCAGTCACTTCATGGATGACATCCTGATCGCAACTGAAACATTTGAAGAGCATGTAGAAACCCTGCATCGTTTGTTCAGGCGCCTCAGAGAAACTGGATTGACGGCTAGACCAAAGAAGTGTCAGATAGGATTCCAAGAATTGGACTTTCTAGGTCATAAGATATCTCATGGACTGATAACTCCACAAGAGGGAAATGTGGACAAACTCCAGAGAGCACCTCGTCCAAAAACAAAGAAGGATGTAAGATCATTTGTATCCTTATGTGGATTCTATCAAAAATACATCAAGGACTTCAATACTCTGTCAGCACCTTTAACGGATCTCACCAAAAAGGGGAAACCAGAGAAAGTCACTTGGTCAGCTGACTGTGAGAGAGCTTTCACAGCATTAAAGCAGGCATTAACTGCTCATCCAGTCTTACATCTACCAGACCTCGACCAACCATTCGTGCTGCGCACCGATGCCAGTAACATGGGAATTGGGGCAACGCTGTTGCAGAGAAAGGGAGATGTACCATCAGAGCTATTCCCTGTAGCCTATGCTAGCAGGAAATTGAATGCAGCAGAGAGAAATTACAGTACTATCGAGAGAGAATGTCTTGCGCTCGTATGGAGTGTACAGAAATTTCAAGCATACCTAAATGGCAGACACTTCACAGTGCAATGTGACCATCAATCACTCATGTTTCTCGCAGCATCTAAGACTCTGAATGCCCGACTTATGAGGTGGTCGCTGCTTCTTCAACCTTACTCGTTCCAGGTTGAGTATGTTCCTGGGAAAATGAATGTGGGAGCGGACTTCCTGAGTCGACACCCAGTGCCTGATGAACCAGGTCAATCAGGTGCAGAAGAGAATACAAGGGAGGAAAAATGGGAACAACTTGATAACTGAAAATGTTGGAAACATAGTTCCATACCATAGAACAATCTGGAGTGGGGCCATGTGGCATAACGCAGCCAACATTATTCATTTTATCAACACATGCCGCAAAAAGAGGAAACAACATTAAAAGAAATTGACTTCACAAACGCAATTGGAGATTGGGACTTAAAACTTAACATCAAAACTGGAACTGAACAAGTGACAAATGACGTGGATTCTTGGAAAGATTTCATCAGACCAAGCTCAGAAAACCATTAGATAGGAAAACCACGTGACCCGCCTTCGCGCCAGTGCATAATTAACATATATTACTATTTCATCAGAAATGTTAATAAGCCCGCACTTTTGTCTGAACTCGCTCCATGGACGGATGTGAGAAGATTGTGTGACCAAAAATTCAATGGGCAAGGCAAAAGTCTGGATCCGAGTGATCTTGGTGGCTACATACCAACAACCACCCAACACATCAGCAAATTAACCACCTAAATCAGACCTGAGGGAGGGAAGCCGAGAGAAAGAGATGAACCACAAGTGAGAGGGAGGATGACTTCGCTATGAGCAGAGCATGGGGAGGCCTTCAGAGGAGCTATGCGGGCAGACCTGAAGTGGATCCATCAGTCAATGGACCCTGGCTTACCTAATCCTCCAGTCACCAGGTTACTTTTCTCATTGGTAGACTACACACCCAATTTCAGGAAAACTACTGACATTTTATGGTTGAGACACCACTACCATACTTAATATGTACAACATCAAAATGTTTCCTATGTTTTCACACTTGTTGACATCTCATATATTGATGCTTGTTATTGATTGTCTGGGACAATGGTCCAATGTGCAACTGTTCTATTACTTTGTGTAAATCACAATAGAGATGTATGTACTGACCAGAAGGCTCAGGCCAGTCAATAAATGATTAACATGAATTGACCTTCTGTTAATTTGTCAAGTTCAAACCTATCTGTGCCAACAACTTCTTTGTACATCATGTTGTCAAAATCTAATGTGTTTGATTATGTGTTTGATGGTTTAAAGATAAATTAACTCATAATGACTTACTGAATGGGGAAATAAAAAGACTCTAGATCTATCAACTGCTCAACATCCATGTTTTCTTCATCTAAATCAGGCTGAGAAACTTCTCCAGACTTTCCTCAGATTTGATAAACTAAAAGGGGGCTCCAGAGCTATCAGAATCATTGGAGAAGGGGCAGATTCCCAGTTAGTAAATTACCATTCTTACCAGGGCCATAATCTATATCTCCTATACAATACTTAATAGAACGAGGCCTGCAGATAACTCAAGGTTCATATTCTGGGGTTATTGAAGATAGAAGAGGATGGGGCTCTACATCTTTTGTTAGAGATGGGGCATGCACTACAGTGATCTCCCACTCCCTTCAAAAATATATGACAGTCCCCCTCTAAGAACCTGATGTCTACGCTCTCTAAGAACCTGTTGTCTACCCTTTAAAGAACCTGATGTTAACCAATATCAAAAACCTGATGTTCTCCCTCCAAGAATCTGTTGTAGTCCCCATCAAAAACCTCATGTTTCCCACTCCAAGAACCTGTTGTCTACCATCTCAAGAACCTGATGTTAACCCCTAACAAAAACCTGATGTTAACCCCTAACAAAGATCTGATGTTCCCACTCAAAGAACCTGATATCTACCGCCTTAAGAGCCTCATGTCTACACCCACCAAAAACCTGTTGTCTACCCTCTCAAGAACCTGGTGTTTACCTCCACCAAAAACCTGTTGTCTACCCTCTCAAGAACCTGGTGTTTACCCCCACCAAAAACCTGTTGTCTACCCTCTCAAGAACCTGGTGTTTACCCCCACCAAGAACCTGATGTCTACCCCATCAAGAACCTGGTGTACCCCACCAAGAACCTGATGTCTACCCCCATCAAGAACCTTTGTCACCTCACCAAGAAACTGATGTCTACCCTTAGCAAAAATCTCATGTATACCCTCCCCCCCCCCCAACCCCCATCACGAATCTGATGTATAGCGTCACCAAGAAACTGATGTCTACCCCCTCCAAGTTCCAGATGTCTTTTCCTTCCCTCCTCCCCCTTCCCCAAGAATCTGATGTTCAACCACGAACATGTTATACACCAAGAACCTCAGTCTCTCTACAAGAACGTGATGCCCCTCTTTTCCCCTTTTCTAAGACCTGATTTCCCCCCCCCCCTTTCCGTTCCAGCATCACAATAAGGATAAACAGAAGACAACACAAACAAGGAGCAGGCACGCTAATTATGTTCTCATACTCAACTTGGATTCGAACCCGGGACTCCCAGATGAGGGTTACTATTGATTGTAGAGAAAAACAGCTCATCCGGCATGAAGGCGTGGCTGATCCAGTCGTAGATCTCCCTGGCCACCGGGCTGTGAAGGATGTAGTCCACGGCATCACGTGACAGCACCACGTGAATCTGGCCCTTGTAAGGGTGGATGTTGTAGGGGGCAGCACTCAAATTCGCCCAGCGCTCGGCAAATCTGAAACCACCAGAACAAAAATAGAGCCGGAAATACAAACATTCCATCAGTTATCCGTTAGAGAATCGGAAATTCACTCGGGCATGTTTCCTTAGTGACTCAGTGGATATATTCAGGAAGATAGAGATGGGGCGGGTCTGAATACAGAGGATGTTGTCTCTGGAGCGGTCACGGCTGGCAAAGATTAGTTTCGTTTTCGTGCCAGGCCATATAGATGTACAAGGAAAAGAGCAGGCTTGCAGGCAGGGCTACTGTGGAGGGTATGTTATGAGCGTAGGTTGTTCAGAAAGCAACAGCACACCAATGATGGTAAAATAGACTAGAAAATCACAAACAATAAAAACAAAAACACGACGGGATTGATTGCCACGTCTTATAAAGGGCATGCAAATAAATAAGATAGACATAAATACTATTCAATTGTCATTTAATGAGGAGAGGCATTGGAAAACACCGTGACTACTGGAAATATCAGTGGGAAAAGAGGCAGACACAGACCGAGAGAAGTCAATGCTGGATGGATTGAGACGGTGGCATGGAGAAATATCATCATCAGAGTTGATCCAGAACACCAAGGACCGAGGTCTGTGGAGGGACATGAAAGTCTACGCCATATTCCAGGGCAAGTGATGATGATGATGGTGCTGGTGATGATCGTGTCTGGTGTTACTTTGCCGTAATAGGAAGGTGTCAGACTGCCTTAAAGAAATGTAAAAATTCAGAAATAAACATCATAATAGGGGACTTCAATGCAAAAGTAGGAAATCAAGGGGATAGATACACAGTAGGAAACTATGGTTTAGGAGAGAGAAATGAAAGAGGATACAGACTCGTAGAGTGGGCAAAAGAACAGGAAATGATTGTAGGAAACACCTGGTTTAAGCAACACCCTAGAAGATTATGGACATGGAGGAGTCCTGATAGCAGGATTAGAAACCAGATTGACTACATTCTCATTAGCAGAAGATTTAGAAACGCGCTAACAGTAGCAAAATCAGTTCCCAGTGCTGATTGTTATAGTGACCACAGATTACTCACAGGAACATTGAGGATAAAGTTGAAGAAAGTCAAGTATATAACAGGAAACACTAAATATGATTTGGGTACATTGAGTAATGACAAGGAAATACAAAACAAATTCAACATAGAAGTACAGAACAGATTTGAAATATTGTCTGATCTAGAGATATTATTCCAGGATGTGGATGATCAATGGGAAACGTTAAAGAATTCAATCAATGTGGCTGCAGAAACAACTATTCCAAAATTAAAGAAGGTGGGTCGTAAGAAATGGATGACTGAAGAAATTTTACACCTCATGGAAACAAGAAGACTCAACAAAAATAATTCTGTCAAATATGAAGAAATCCACAGACAAGTCAGAATATTATGTAAGGAGGCAAAAGAATCATGGCTTGAGGAAAAGTGCTTAGAAATTGAAAACCAACACATCAGTCAAAATACCAAATTAGTGCACAAAAGAATTCAGGAACTTACTAATAAAAGAACAAGTACATCAACAGGGTGTCTAAAAACTAAAGATGGCAAAATCATAATAGAAAAGGACCAGATTCTACATGTATGGACAGATTATGTGAAACACCTTTATGATGATAACAGAGACGAACAGTATGATATTAGATTTAATAATGAAGGACCGCCAATTTTGGAGATGGAGGTTCGAAATGTTCTTAAGCATATGAAAGCTGGCAAGGCCCCAGGTGCAGATAACATCACAACAGAAATGATTAAAGCTTTAGAAGAATTTGGACTAGAGCAAGTCACCAGACTGATGAACACATTATATGATACTGGAGATATACCTCCTGAATTATGTAACTCTGTTTTTATTGCAATCCCAAAGAAATCAGGAACCTTGGAATGTGATCAACATAGAACAATTAGTATAATGAGTCACATCACAAAGATTTTGCTAAGAATTATCATGCAAAGAGTGAGGAAGAAGATACAACCTGAAATAGGGGAAGAACAATGTGGGTTTGTAGAATGAAAGGGTACAGTAAATGCTGTGTATATGCTGCGAACAGTTATTGAACGTGCTATAGAAGTAAACAAGGATATACATCTTTGCTTTATTGACTATACAAAGGCTTTTGATAGAGTTAGACATGTCAACATGGTGGATATGCTTGCAGATCTACAAATTGATGGGAAAGACATTAGACTTATGAAGAACATATATTGGAAACAACAAGCTGCAATAAGGATTGATAATGAAGTGGGACAGTATCAGCCAATTAAGAGAGGTGTTAGGCAGGGATGTGTGATGTCTCCAGATCTTTTTTCCCTATACAGTGAAAATATTTTCAGAAATGTAGAGGATATAAATGGAATCAGCATTGGAGAACGAAACATCAATAACATTAGATATGCAGATGATACAGTATTGATTGCAGACAATGCGCAGGACCTGCAACAATTAGTAGATGCGGTTGTTGTACACAGTGAGCAGCTGGGGTTAGAATTAAATTGTAAAACGACTCAGGTTATGGTCGTCACTAGGAAGGAAGAAGTGCCACAATGTAATATACAAGTAAATGGAAATATTCTTCAACAAGTGAATCGGTACAATTATCTTGGAACAGTCATAACATCTGATGGGAGATGCCTTGAAGAGATTAGAACAAGAATCGCCATGGCGAAAGTAGCCTTTAGCAAGATGAAAAACATTCTGACCAATAAAAAGATGTCAATTGAAACGAGAAAAAGAGTGTATAGGGGATACATAGAGCCTGTTCTTTTGTATGGATGTGAAACTTGGACAATGGGCAGTCAAGCTGAAAAACATCTGATGGCTGCAGAAATGTGGTTTCTAAGGAAAATGCAAAGAATATCATGGACAGACAGAAAAACCAATGACCAAGTACTACAGGAGACAAATGAACATCGTAAACTGATTAAAGAAATTAGACGTAGACAGTCAAAATCTTTTGGACATGTTATGAGAAGAAATGGATTGGAGAACTTGGTGACAACTGGCAAGATCGAAGGGAACAGACCAAGAGGCAGACTGAGAGGAAAATACCTGGATGGCTTGGCCACATGGCATGGACGAGACGGGAACACTGAGCTGATCCACGACACTGGTGATCGAGTGAAATGGCGAGTCATGACCGCCCACACTTTCCGGCATGGCACATGATTGATTGATTGACATCGAGATGGAGCGGCTGAAGAACTAATCCGGGAGCTGGTTGAATATCAAATGGATATAACAGCAATTCAAGAAATAAGGTGGCCAGGAGAGGGTACTTTAGAGCAAAATGGAATGATTGTAATATATGGAGGAAACATCCAAAATAAACAAGAATTAGGTACAGGTTTTGTCATCAAAAAAGATTTATGGGGGAACGTTCTAAACTTTAAAGCTGTTAATGACAGAATTAGTAAATTACGAATTAAAGGTAAATGGAAAAATATAACGATGATTAATGTACATGCACTACTGAGCGTATTCTTGCCAAGAAATCAACATATAGCTGAAAGATGCTGGTGTTGACAGCGATGTCCTTTAAAGGATATGCAAAAAAAAAAATATACATGCACCTACTGAAGAGAAAGAAGATGACGTTAAAGAAGACTTTTATAATGATTTGGAAGATGTCATAGAAGAAACCCCGAAACAGGACATCCAGATTGTGCTGGGAGACTTCAATGCAAAAATAGGTAGAGAGCAAACTCATAAAAAAGTGGCCGGTATGGAAAGCCTACATACAACTTCAAATGATAATGGATGGAGAGTCATCAACCTGGCAGAAGCCAAAGGACTGCAGATTGGAGGTACCAGACAACAAAGAAAGGATATACACAAACAAACTTGGAAATCATGTGACAAGAGAACCTATAATCAAATAGATCACATTTTAATTAACAACATAAATGCATAAAACATACAGCAAGTCAGAAGTTATAGAGGAGCTGAGTGCCACAGCGACCACTTCCTTGTTGGAGCTAAATTTAAAATAAAACTTAAGAGAGCTTTCTATACTACATTACAAAGATTACACCCAACATATAACAGAAAAAAACTACAAGAAATTACACTCAAAGAGAAATTTACAGATGAAATAAAATGTAAACTTGAAACTCTGCAAAACCCTTTGGAGGAAAGCGTTGACCAAACTTGGTTGAACATCAAGAATACAATTCAATCTACCGCAGAAGAATGTCTCGGTGTGTTAACCACGCATAGAAAGAATAGATGGTTCAATAAAAAATGTGAAGAAGCAGTCATTAGGAAAAAGAATGCGAGACATTTATGGTTAAATGACATCAAAAACATCCACAAGGAAGAGCAATATAAAAAATGAATGTAAAGAGGCAACAAAAATAGTCAGACAGCAGAAGCGAGAATATATGAGTAATATAATCAAAGATATGGAAACTAATCACCAGAAAAACGAATCCGGAAAGTTTTTTAAAGAACTGAAGTCAATGAAACGAGGGCACCAACACAACGCATATGGTTTAAAAGACAAAAATGGGAATATGATAAATACCAATGAGGAAATGTGCAACACATGGAAAGAATACTTTGTTGAATTACTAAATTGTGAAGCTCCGAGTAACACTTTCCCACAGGAAGAGGTTCTAACATGTGAACCACAAATTGAAGAACCTGCATTTGAAGAAATCCTATATGTAATCACACGACTTAAAAACAATAAGGCAACTGGGACTGATGGAATTGCTGCAGAATTTATAAAGGTAGGTGGCCATGCATTACATCTAAAGCTATACGAACTATTAATAAAAATCTGGAGGACAGAAGAATTACCCCATGACTGGAAAGAGTCGAATTTAAGAAAGGAGACAAGTTCCAAAGTGAAAATTATAGAGGAATATCACTACTGTCCACAAGCTATAAGATACTATCCGCAGTATTACTAAATAGACTAAAACCATATTCAGAAGACATATTAGGTGACTACCAGGCGGGTTTGAGACAAAACAGATCAACAATAGATCAGATATTTATCTTACGACAAATAGCCGAGAAAAAGTGGGAATATAAAAGAGATCTCTATAACATTTTTGTGGATGTTAAAAAGGCTTATGATAGTGTCCATAGGAATAGTCTATGGAATGATATGCAGGAATTTGGAATACCAAGGAAGTTAATCAACACGACCAGACTATGCATGGAAGATACTTATAATATAGTAACATATAAAGGCAGGAAATCAGAAGTTGTGTGACGGTGTATTCCATGCTCAGTCTTCGTTGACGTAGATGGATAGGACACGTTAGGAGGATGGATGATGGTAGAATACCAAAGGACATCTTTTTTGGTGAATTACAGATGGGTAGGAGATCTCAGGGTCGGCCTCTACTACGATACAAAGATGTGTGTAAGCGGGACATGATTGATATAGGCATTGATAATGCACAATGGGAACACGTCGCCGCTGAACGTGTTGCATGGAGGGCAACTACCAGAAATGGAATAAAGACAAAGGAGAAAATGATTGCAGATAAAGCACACACAGAGCGTGAGAGACGTAAGATGGTGCAAAATGGTGGAAATGACCATGTTTTCACATGCACCTACTGTGGGCAAACATTTGCAGCAAGAATTGGCCTTACCAGCCACACTCGCCACCGCCATGGATCGTAGTTATTAAGCCTTTTTGAAGCACAATGTACCAAACTATCGTCTGTCAAAACGGAAAGGTGCCAATGTATATATATATATATATATATATATATATATATATATATATATATATATATATAGATAGGGAGAGAGAGAGAGAAAGAGAGAGAGAGAGAGAAAGAGAGAGAGAGAGAGAGAGAGAGAGAGAGAGAGAGAGAGAGAGAGAGAGAGAGAGAGAGAGAGAGAGAGAGAGAGGATAATTGTATACAAGAATGAAGTAGAAACGAGCCTCACGGAAACTTTAATTACCCGATTTCGCTGAGAAATATACAATCATTGGACGTCCAGTTACCGGGGCCATCTAGTGTGCATGGATCCAGCCACACATCGTTGCGTCCAGCCATGATCTGTAGAATGTTGACCAGCTCCAGGTTAGTCCTCAGTGGGAACTCCTCTCCAGTCAGGTTTATCAGCATCAGCCACTTTACCTGTGTCAAACAAATACAGTTAGCAACGTACTTAACAATATGATCACAAACCAGATTGATTACAACCTTATCAACAGAAGAGTCAGGCCGGGAGAGGTATCATGCTGCATGGCTAACACCTGGTCTCTCAATTAAGCCGAGGTTTTGTGTTATGGTGAGGTATAACATTGTACAAACTAACTCCATTTTACAAACTATCGTCTGTCAAAACAACAAGATGCCAGTCAGTCAATAGAACCTGATTACTCAAGTATAGCCAATTTTTAGGACCACAATTAGATCACCATCATTATTATCCACCCTGCCAACTGACGTAGGTGTACTTACTCTTATCGTATTTTTTACGTTATTATTATCATCATTACTCGTATTTTAACACTGTGATGTCCGTTTGCTAGATTTGTGTCTGCGTTTATTATCTGTCTCTTCCTTGCAGGAGGCAGCACACTTACCTGTTATCATTTTTATGCGCAGACAAGTGTCATTTCCCCGCCTGTAACTTTATATATAGTCACATGCGTCCGCGCGTACACACCACGCACACACACACACACACACACAGAGTCACACACACAGACACACACACACATACACACACACGCTTGTCTGCCGGCCGAAAGTGATGTGTTAGAATCCTAAAGAGACGGATAAATGTTTTGCTGGATCTAGACTACCGTGCCCAGGGAGTCTCTGTGGCGAAGTGATCAAGCCGTTTGACTCGTGCTCTGAAGGTTGTGGGTTCGATTCCGGGCCGCATCCTTCGGTTTACGAGTTAAATGTTTCGGAGACTCCTGTGGGTCGTCGCTAAAAGCTACGGAGTTCGTGCTTTGTGCGACGCTTTCCGTGCTGCGGAAAGAAACCGAGCCATATGCGATAAAACCCGGTGCAATGAAGTCGACCCTGTCGAATTTAAAGTCGACTTTAAAGACTTTAGACTACCGTCCCCGCCCAGCCTATACTGGGTACCGGTACATGTCAGGGGCAGTAATCGATGCCGGCCTGGTACTGACGGCACCATCAGTGGCTGGCCCTGTGTGTATATAATAGTGTACGACTAGCACCATATACCCACACTCCTCACAGCATTTAATTGTGTCATTTACTTTATATTTGTAAGCCACGTAAGACAACAATTCTTAATTGTGTCATTTACTTTACATTTCTAAACCACGTAAGAAAATACTTCTTAATTGTGTCATTTACGTTTCATTTTAAGCCACGTAAGACAACACTCCTTAATTGTGTCATTTACTTTACATTTGTAAGCCGCACAAGACAACGCTTCTTAACTGTGTCATTTACTTTACAATGTAAGTGACGTAAGAGAACACTTCTTAATTGTGTCATTTACTTTACATTTGCAAGCCACGTAAGACAACACTTCTTAATTGTGCCATTTATTTTACATTTGTAAGCCCCGCAAGACAACACTTCTTAATTGTGTCATTTGCTTTACGTTTGTAACCTACGTAGGAGAACACTTCTTTATTGTGTCATTTAGTTTACATTTGTAAGCCACGTAAGACAACACCTTTTAATTGTTTCAGTTGTGATGGTTGCTCTACGGGTAAACGAAAGAGATACCTGGTGCCTCCACAAGGCTCTGAGACAGACCATCTCGGCCTCCAGAGTGCTGGGACTGCCCCACCAGACACTGATGGCATCGACAGGCACAAACACGTTTTCAAAACAGGATGTCAAATTGTGGACACTTTCCTGTAGCAAAGATACACGCTTGAGTTATATTCATTAGACAAAACTATATCAAACTGTGCACTTTCTTGTATGAATGATACATTCTTGTGATATAAGCAGGAGACAAAAGACATGAAATTGTGAACATTCCCCATAGGAAGGATAAATTCTTGTGATAATAAATATTGAACAAGATGATGTCAAATTATGAATATCTTCCTGTATAAAATATATTTTATTGTGATAATAAGCAATAAACAAACAATGCATGTTTTCAAGTGAGAGCCCTCGTCGTGTTCGTCTATATATTAAGTACGTTCAAACGGGCTCGTTTTTGTAACGGTTAAAACTCTACATTGGCAACGGTATGGGCACGGGCTGACGAGGTTTTATGTCAGTTCTTGACGAAAGGGAAAGAGCCACCTACTTCTCCGTGCACTCAGGTCTACAAAATGTGATAGTCTAAGACATCACATACCCACTCCAGGTTCCTGTGGTATGTGACAGGGAGCCGTGGTATTGTGAAAGATTGCTGGCCTGCTGTCTCTGTGATCTGGTGTTTGCATTCCCCATAGAGGTGAATATTTAATATTGACCTGAGCTCCCAGCTCAACCCAGGCTAAAATGTATATCAGAAAATGATCTGGAAAATAAAGGCGGCCGATGTGATAGATTCCTCATAGTTTTGCCGTTTTGTCTATAACATATGGGACTAGCACTTAAACTCGATGTGATTTAAACTGTGTAAAGGGACCCATAACTGTTTAAAGTTGTACCAGGTACTCACCCACTGTTGTAAATATTCTATAGCTCGTGGGACCAGAAGGAGAAAGCCGGGGAACAGACTGAGCACCCGTATCTGGAGAGAATAATATGGCGGGGGATTGGCAGGTGTTCTGAACAAATCTCAAAACTGAGAGGGAATACCAGGAGAATTTAAATCACATGGCATTTTGAACCATCAGCAGCATGACTTTTCGCTGACTGTTGAACGAGGGGGCGGAGCGCGTGTGGGAATGTTTTGAATGCGGTGATGTGGTTTCTTAGCTCAAACATCCTATAATTCGGTTAATATTTCTATTTTAATTTCTTCCAGTACTTGTAATTCTTCTCTCGTGATTTCATTTTGCTCAGCCTGTTTCCTTCCTCCGTGTATACGATTGTAACAGTCACCTCTTCATTTAGTATAGCTGGCCCTTCTAGGTTACTGTTTTCTGTAAATTCGGCTCTTTAGTTAGTTTCACATGCATTACAGCACATGGCAGCCAACCCAAGCATTTCTGGCTGTTTGTGATGTTTGGCAATATACGTTCAATAGATTGCCATTTCTTTCTGAACAACCGGTACTCATACCATTGTATTTAAACCAACAAAGCATCGAACTGCTTCCAAATCTCCAGCAGCTGTGCTTCGAAAGAGTATTCGGGATTCGAATTGCATTCGTAACCCCTTAGCCACAGGGCCGGCTCTTGTTTCTGCTCTTCATCCTTCTGATAACTCTCCTTTGTATTTATTCCACTTGTTATTACATCACTTCCTGTCATCAATGCCTTTTATGTCTAAGATTTCAAATATCATGTGTTTAATCTGTTGTTCTGCCTGTCAATTATTAATTTTGTGTGCATATTTTGTATGTCTATCATGTAAAAGGTCTCTTGTATGTGCCTTAAGGTGAACTGGGCATACAATAACAAGAGAACAAAACATCCAGAAGAAGGAACCTGATAGGTCTGTGATGTATTAGGACCACCAAATATTGTAGATCTGCGATGTGTTAGGACCACCAAATGTTGTAGGTTTATGATGTGTTAGGACCACTAAATGGTGTAGGTCTCTGATATGTTAGGACCACCAAATGTTGTAGACCTGTGATGTGTTAGGACCACCAAATATTGTAGATCTGTGATATGTTAAGACCACCATATGCTGTAGACCTGTGGTATGTTAGGACCACCAAATGTTGTAGACCTGTGATGTGTTAGGTCCACCAAATGTTGTAGACCTGTGATGTGTTATGACCACCATATGTTGTAGACCTGTGATGTTTTAGGACCACCACATATTTTAGGCCTGAGTGCATCACGGTGTGAGTGGTCAGTCTTTCCCTCTCGTAGAGAGTGCGATCCGAGACATCAAACCCTCTTCCGATCAGGCTCATGTCACTAGTGGCGCAACTTCCTAACCACCCCGCAAACACGCCCGCTGTATACAATAAAACATACTTCAGGTCTATTGCATTGCTTGTGTAACCAATTTTCTGTTACGTTAATTTCAGTAATTCATAGGATATAAAGCTTCATATGTTCCAATGTCTTTACTACATGATCTAACTTTGATATTTCTGTCAGTTTCCAGATATTGCAATTTTCTGTTCTAAACATGTTAGTTCTGCGGTCAATTTGTCACCACATATTTTAAAACCACATATTATAACACGAAATATTACAACACGAAATACTATAACACCAAATAGTATAACACCAAATATTATAACACCAGACAGTAAGACACCAAGTAGTATAACACCAAATATTATAACACCAAATAGTATAACACGTGCAGTACAGCACCAAATAGAACAACACCAAATAGCATAACACAAACACATCAACTAGCCCTATATCATTACCTATGCGCACATGACCACAGATTAGTGCTCACCTGGAACTCAGGGCTGGACTTGCGATCTACATGAATGCAGTAGACGTTAGAAGCACGGTAGACAGCCCGGAACAGACGTGTGAACCTCTGCATATCGCTGTAGATGATGATGGTGAAGGCAACTGGAAACCTCTTCTCAACATCCGTGGTTGGGATGTTAAATCCACGATCCCTCAGCTTACCACAGTCCGTGTAATCGAATGTTTCTTCGGTGATGTTTTTCAGCTCTGACAGAGCTTGTACAGAATCATTCCAGGTGTCTGCGAGATCCATGAAGACACTGCACGGGACTTCTTTAACCCTGGGAAACTGTTTAGCCAATGCAGAAATTAACTTGTAGTATGTTAATGTCCTGTATGTACTCCCGCATATGCTAAACAGTGCATACGCTACTCCAAACACTAAACCACACTTCAGAATAAG
Organism: Cepaea hortensis; assembly: GCA_963921405.1. NCBI lineage: Eukaryota > Metazoa > Mollusca > Gastropoda > Stylommatophora > Helicidae > Cepaea > Cepaea hortensis. The sequence goes on along the minus strand of OY992877.1, from coordinate 211,360,507 downwards.
TCTACAGCTGTGCTCGACTTGCTTACACTTGGAACTCTTCACGCTGTTATTAATGCACAAGCAACTGGCAAGGAAATTATGAACTCGCCGAATACAAAATTTAACAATTATTTTTTTGCAAAGATGTTTCATTACAGCTCTGAGAGGCGGATAATTTGTATAACTAGAAGCAATAACAGTATCCTCTGTTCTGCTCTACTCTATGAAATATATCAAGCATGCCCGCAGAAGAAAGATATGATACTAAATATATCAGACCTAATGGATGCTAAATATTTGGCAACATAGCGTTCTTGATTTCAGTTTAGTCGTTGATGATAGTTCTAAAAAAATGCCAATCTTTGCGTTATGTAGTCGAGGAAATTATTTAAACAGGAAGGTTTATTTAATGAAAAATGTCATTGTTTTGTTCAATCAGCTATCACTTCAGAATACATCAAATTGTGAATCTTACAAAATCTCTTCATTGTTTACAATGTTCCTCACAATCTGGGTCGTGTTTACTACGCAAAGGTTTCTCTATGGTGCTGTTATGTGTGCACTGTTGATAATTAGAACAGAAGAGACGTGCACGATTATCTATCTGTCTATCTATCTATCTATCTATCTATCTATCTATCTATCTATCTATCTATCTATCTATCTATCCATCCATCCATCCATCCATCCATCCATCCATCCATCCATCCATCCATCCATCCATCCATCTATCTATCTGTCTATCTATCTATCTATCTATATCTACCTACCTACCAACATACCTACCTACCTATAAACCTACCTACCTACCTACCTATCTACCTACCTGCCTGTCTGCCTGCCTGCCAGTCTGTCTGTCTGCCTTCCTACCTACCTGTCTGTCTGTCTGTCGGTCGGTCGGTCGGTCGGTCGGTCCGTCGGTCGGTCGGTCGGTCGGTTGTTCTGTCTGTCGTTCAGTCGGTCGGTCGGTTGATAAGTCGGTGGGTAGATAGGTCGGTGGATCTGTCTGTCTGTCTGTCTGTCTGTCTGTCTGTCTGTCTGTCTGTCTGTCTGTCTGTCTGTTGAAGAATTTTCCCATTTATTTGAAACTTTCTTTAAGCTGATGTTTTCTTCTCCAAGATATCCATAATATCTATTTGCTTAGAATGTATCAACCTACCAAAGCCAGACAACAGCAACCTTTTCCCTCAGCCACCCCCTCAAGACTGTCCTTGACTGAAAGATCAGCAAGAGTTGTCGAGGCCTGTAGCGCCAACCAAGAGTTAATTACTTTATCCAGGCACCAGCCTGAAGTTGTCTGTCTTCAGGGATTTCCCTTTGGGAGCAGCCAAGTGAAGAATGTTGCGTGAGCGTTGATGTTCGAGTTCTGTGCCAATAGTTTCATCAAATGTCCTTCAGAAAAGAAGGGTTGGTAGATAATGTTCTATAGTCATGGTTTAATAAAATGTCGTTGAAATAAGAGTGAGGGGACGATAATGTTCTATAGTGATTGTTAATAAAACACAGCGAAGATTAAAGAGGCTGATAGATAATGATTCATTAAGTCTTAATAACCCAATGCCACTTAATGTGACATCAAATTAGCCTAAATAATACTGACTCAACAAATGGTGATTAAGTACAATATTTGACTAATAATCAGTTCCGTTGTTTCTAAAAGTCATATCCTGTAATACGCGCTAATGTTCCTAATTGTGACCGAATTGTCAGTTTTAGAGTATGCAAAGAGAAACGAAGAGTTAAGTGTGACAGTATAGATTATTGCTGCTCACTTTCTTACCCCTCCACCTGGAAGGTCTTTAACACGTTAGTGTCCTGACATTCATTCTTTTAACCTATAAAAAAGAACACGAAGTAATGCATCTTTATAAAATACAGTTGTGGGAAACAAAGGGCGTTGCGGCGACAAACCTTCGTCAGCAACTAAACATAGGCAAACATAACATATAAAAACGGAAAAGAGACTGCAGGGATTACATGAAAGCACAATAACATAGTGAGAACACTTAAAAGATGAATACGAAATGAAAACAAAAATTGAAAACAAAAAATAGGTTCTATTTATATAGCAGACAGTCAAATTTTGTTGGGCTCGTTATGAGAAATAAATCAAATTTAGAAAACTTGGTGACAACTGGCAAGATTGAAAGGGAAAACAAAAAACAAGAGGAAGGCAGAGAAGTATATATCTGGATGACTTTACCACATGGCATGGTCGAGACAAAGAATACGGAGCTGATCCACGACTCTAGTGATCGTTTTAGTTCTCGAAACATGACAACCCACGCTTACTGCCATGGCATGTGATGAATTAATTAATATTGCAGGCAGTTTGGGTGTACGGTGGCTCAAGGTAGTGAGATCAGAAAATTAGCTTTCTTCGATAAGGGCGAATAACTGGAGGTCCCTTGTGCAAGCTCTCATCTAATCTCACCTCATCTAATCTCATCATGTTCCTCTTCTACTTTGCGGTGTTGAGGTGAAGTATCAACAGCGGGAAAGTGTCCGTTTTTGGGCTTTATGTACCGAGATTCCCACGGATTATGTTAATCCCTCTGTCCATAGATTACGTGGTCGGCCTCTTCTCCTGCTTCCATGCGGTCTGTACATCATTGCTTGTTGTGGTATACTGTCAGTTGATATTCTAGTTATATGACCAAATCATTTCGATGCATGTTTTCTAATAAAATCTACCGCTGCTATAACCCTCACTTTAGACCTGATTTCTTCATTTCTGATTTTCTCTTTTATTACTAATTTGAGTATCATTTCTGTTGTTGTAATTTGTCTTTTCTCTTTTTTTTCTTTTTGTCATGTCCAGGTTTGGCATTGGTAGCATAGAGTTGATATGAAAATAATGTTGTTCCGTACGGTAAAAAAATTCCATGGCAGATTAAATTTGCAAAGAGTTGAACTAATGCAGCTTTCTTGGCAGCAGTGGAGAACTGGCCAGGGTCCCGCTTGCTCGATGGCAAGAGGTCCATGTGGATCTCTGATGAAGTGGTTTATGTGGATCTCTGATGAAGTGGTTTATGTGGATCTCTGATGAAGTGGTTTATGTGGATCTCTGATGAAGTGGTTTATGTGGATCTCTAATGAAGTGGGCCCTGTGGATCTCTGATGAAGTGATCCATGTAGATCTCTAATGAAGTGGCCTATGTGGATCTCTAATGAAGTGGGCCGTGTGGATCTCTGATGAAGTGGGTTCCCTTAAACATTAGACAATATGTTAAACATATTAAGAAACTTCATGTCTCTGTATCTCCTCGTAACCAATATGTTAAGGTCCAATACGTCAAAGTGTGGTGTTATTGTTAAGAAGTAAACAAACTCTAGCAGGTAAATACACCCCAGTTTCTTGGATGGAATCTGTCTAGAGGAAGTAACCATTAAACAAAAGCATGCCGAAGTCGTACCTAACAGGTCTTGGTCAGATATGACTGAGCTGCCGTACAACAGTAGACTGCACTACCTGCTTTCTGTTAGCCCCGATTGTTCGGCGGTGCTCACCAAACCCGATACCCCACTTTCTAACAACGGCTTCGGGGGAGAAACACATATGGGAGGGTAAAAGCCTTATACTAGTGCGAGAAAATGCAACCTAAAGACGTAATCTCATGGCATTACTAAGATCAGGGTTAAACCGCAATAGGTTTTCAAGCCCAGAGATAATAGTCTTTCATTAGCTCCAGCTGCAATTTTAATCATGCCCAGTAGTGAATCCTTCACTGCGAATACCACTTGGATACACTGATCACCATAGCCATAACCAGGTATGACTCAGCAAGAGCGAAGAACAAGAGGAAAATACTGTGCAAACAGTTGTCGCTGAAACTACTACTGTCCAGACATGAATCTTTCTGTCCTTAGAACACACGTGAGTTTCCATCCATCCATCATGTGCCATGCCGATAAGCGTGGGCGGTAATGTTTTGTCCTCCCACTCGATCACCAGAGTCGTGGATCAGCTCCGTGTTTCTGTCTCGACCATGCCTCGTGGCCAAGCCATCCAGGTATTTGCTTCTAGGTCTTCCCCTTGTTCTGTTCCCTTCGATCTTGCCAGTTGTCACCAAGTTCTCCAATTCATTTCTTCTCATAACATGCCCAAAAAATTTTGACACGTGAGTTTAGATAGCCAATATGTTAACGTTGGAATGTAAATCTTTCTTTATGAAGGAAGAAAATATAAGATTAGCAGTTTCGTAAAGAAATATGGGTCTTTCTATACGAAGGAAGAAAATGTGAGTCGTTTATGCTAATATATGATGACGAAACCTGAATCTGTCTCTAAAATATAACAGGACGTTGCAGTCAACCCCAGTGTTTTTGGTAGTTTGTGATGCTTTGGCAATTTTGCGTTCAGTAGTTTGCCATTTACTTCTGAACAACACATGGTCTTTAAACTCAGCCCAGATTTTGTGTTATGGCCAGGTATAACTCCATGTTACATAATATCGGCTGTCAAGACGGCAAGGTGCCGGTCATTGTTATTATTATTATTATTATTATTATTATTATTATTATTATTATTATTATTATTATTATTATTATTATTATTACTGATGATGCTGATTATGATGATAAGGTCCTTAATCTTGATCAGTTTATATTCCCGTTTCTGTGAATTAGAAAGTACACAATCAAATACTTTAGTTGAGCGATACGAACCCAGTATTTGAAATGATGAAATACAAAAACGAAACCAAAAAACACACATATTTCACATGTATCCACAAGATGGGATACTAAGACCTTCATTCGAACAGAACACTTCAACAACACGCGGGCGCATCCAATAAAGACAAACATTAGAGAATTATTCATTGTCAGGATGAAGTCAAGCAGCTTTGTGCATTGTTTCCCCAAACTAATTAGCCTAAACAAGGATGAATTAGCAGACATTACTGAGAAATCACCCCAAGACTCTTTCGAAATCCCCCATGGGAACAACGACAGTCTACAGTATTAAAATTACCGTACTCGCATCTGTCTTATACGCTAAGGATCAGTCTTTTATAGGTTTCACCAAATCAACCAAGCAAATACCGATGGGTCTGCAGTTAGGTCAGTTAAGAAAGGAGGCATAGAAGTGTGGTGGTCAGCTCACATAGAGCAAAAGAATCCACCAGCTCACATACTGGACCATACTGTCCAGGCTACGCTGTTGAAGTACAAACAGGTGCACTGCTGAAGGCATGATAGATCACACAACACATGCAGTTCAGCGTGGTAGAAATTATGAGAGCGTTCGCTCTTAAACTTCCGGTGTGTTGATGACTGGGTAAGGAGTTCAATCCCCACACAGGTTAGCTGGACTAAAATATTGACTTTAGGGAGCTGAGTGGTCTCGAGGTATGGTTTCCGCTTCGAGTGCTGGAGGTCCCGGGTTCAAGCCCCTAGTGAGGGCCGGGATTTTTTCACGTGGACTTCTAGTAACAAAATGTCCCCTGGTCTCTGGGTAGTGAGATCGGACGCCCGTGTGTATTGTTGCGCACGTACAAAATCCCTTGGCAGTTGGAAATCGAAAAAGAGTAGCCTAACGGCGCTACCTTGGCAAAATTTCGAGTTAAAAGTCTACCCAAAGTATTTCAGGAACCTCGTCTGTGATACGGAGTTCGTGCACTGAGCTGAGAAACTCCGGACTCAGGCTTGAGTTAGAAGTAGAATGGAGTACCTATGGGTTGCATATGTGCCGTGATGATGATGATCCGTCGACTATACTAAACTAAACTAAACTGTTGACTTCTCGTCCCTGACATCGTGACGTAAATTACAAGTAACTCTGAAGTAGGACTGGGTTCGCCTGGTGGTTAGGGGACATAATAATAAGGAAAGCTAATCCATACGCCTAGTGCACTAGAATGGCAGCTCTTGTATGGATGACGCTTGAGTTTAAAGCGGGCTAACAAAACAAAACAATAAAACTACAAACAACTACTAGAAGGTTTTATTTCTCAATTTTGCACTGCCAGTTCCGCGAGGTCTCAACAGCGACAATCCACAGGGCGACAAGGAACCCGAGGTGCAGTTAACGCCAGCAACAGATAGTACTACAGATGATTAATTAAATGTTTGCATATCCTTTACAGGAATCGCTGTCAACATTAGCATCTTTCAGCAGATTGTTGATTTCTTAGCAAGATTACGCTCAGTAGTTTGCCATTGCTTCCTGAGCGGCCGGCTCACATACCCCTTAAGTTACCGACACGATTCGAACCACTGCTGATTCTCACCGTCGTCACGATACTTACGAGAGTATACTAGATTACGGAGAAAAGGCGCTAACCTCTAGGCCAGGAAGCCGGCACTACAGAGGATACCACCCAATAATAACATCCCGGATATGAATTAGCAGTTACTTTGAATACTGTATCTTTTCTTCCAGCCTCATCTAGCTCTATCCTACCATCTATCAATCATTCAGTCAAACTGGTGTCGTCTCTGTCGTGGAATTATTTATAGTGTCGTCCCTGGGGTGAGGGGAATCAACACCCACATTCTTTTTAACCCCATATCATTATTCTGGAGAATCCACTAGATTCCGTCCACAACAACCCGTCAATCCCTGGATACCTCTTTCTCTGTCATCACTCACCACTGGATCATGCCCCCTCTCATTCTTCCCCAAAACAACATACTACACAACTCTAGCTTCTAAAAATTAATAACAATTTAATTTTATGAAGAAAAGTGTATGTATGTGCGAAGTGTATGTGTAGAATGTATGTCGTATACTCTAGTGTGTCTGCAGAATCAGACCGGACAGCTTAGGAGCAAAGTCTGATCATCCCTGTAATGGCCACACAACATCATCATAGCTCAGCACGCAATGACCTCACCAAACGATGTGTCCCTCCTGCCAGATGTCGACTTCCTCCGGTAGCTCTTTGATAACCCAAATACCTGGTCACCAATCACGGATATAGTCCAATGCTGATCCTGAATCTATCACACACAATGTTACTAAATGTCCCTACCGTTCTAGGGTTTAACAATCCCTGTATCGTGAAAACACAGATCACTGTCCCTTGAAAAAAAAAATGATTCATTCCTAAATGTTCTAAAGTCTCACGATTACACAGTTAATTATTACAGTTCCACAGGAATCTAATAACTGAGAAGAACGCTATGTTCGTTGTTCCTGTACCCCCTTATAACTCATGTTGATCTTTTTACATGTAGTATGGAAAATGATTTCACTCAACTTCCGTGAATCCTATCACTAAGGAGTCATTTCCAGATAGTTATCTGTTTCTGCTCAACAGAGCCATGTTCCTTCAGACCCTCTTGATTATGGCCCAGAGCAAAAGCCGCTGAATAAAACTTCATTCACTGAATCATCCAGAATCTTAAACAGTGAATGTTCCGCTTGTTTTCTTCATAACCGGAGTGGAACCTGTGAAAGAGAGAACACACCTGGTGAGAGCAACCTGACACTGACCCCCATTAGATGAGTGCAGGCCGACGGCCTCACTCAGATACATAACAGTAAACCAAACTCTGTCATGGAGCAGAGAAGCTCATCACATCGGTCTGAATCAGGGTAAGACAAGGAAAGACCAAAAGCGACGTGCAGAACCCCAGTAGACACCCCACTGGAAGATCCCACCATTGGACCTTCCCCCATCCCCCAACCATCCTCAATCTCTCTAAATATCATCCCACTACACTATTCTCAACCAGCTGAGCTAATTGACATCTCACACTAGTTAGTTTAACAACGCGTTTGCCTGCTGTCGCCGACACTCCTAGAATACCTAACCACAAAGCAACAACACTATACTCAAGTCCTACACTCTATCTATCACTAGACTATCCTACATTACTTATACCTAAACGTTATCTAGTGAATACCTTATGTACACCAGCTCTATCCTGAATTGAATCTACACATTGCCATGCAAGACACATGTTCATCAACTTTAATTGACACAAAACACAATAGATTCTTTCCAAATTAGAACAGAGCTAGCCAAACACTTCAGTCTAGTTTAATTCCATTTTTCACACTGGCAGCAAATTAGTTATGTTTCCTCCAGTCGGAGATTGTCCGAGTGACGTCATTCGCTGTCAACAACAGGTGGTCTTGGCGGCAACCAAATCAAGACGGCGTTTTTCCTTTCATTTTGCGATTCGGGTAAAATCACATGCCGACAATTTTCCTGTGTCCTGGGGAAATCTCAAAGACTTTTGGTTTCGTTTGATCCGATGGAAGTGTCCCCCCCCCACCCCCTATCAACAACAAGTTGCAGCTGTCTCTGTAAATCTATCATCTGATCGTTAACTCCAGTGGTCCCGCGACAGTCTCCATGATGAAGGTTGGCTTCAATGGATCTCCAACACTGTCTGTCTCTCGCTCTGACTGTAAATTCTGTCAGACTACTGTTCGTCCATCTCTTGATGTTATCTTCCCTCTTGTATCGTTGTCTACCTCTTGCTCGCTTGCCCTCAACCTTACCCTCCAGTATGGTTTTTATAAGAGTATCATGTCTTTTGACGTGACCGAAATATTTCATTCGCCTCTCTTTTATTTCTTTCATCAACTCTCTTTTTTACCATCAATACTAACTTTCAAATATTGTATTTTTTTTTTTTTTTATGTTTTTTTTTTTCCGAAAGCGTTTCATATGTTTTGAAATAATGACTTTATCCAACCGTATCACCTGTATTTTCTGTGATTTAATGTGTATTATATCCGACTTTGACTGACTCTTTCACTACATATTCATCTTGACAAGTTGAATCATATTTATGCTTTGAAACATTTTATTTTCCAAAGGTACTGAGCACAGAATTGGAGGAGGCTGAAAGATATTTTTAAAAGTTCCAGGATATTAAACTCCAGGCAGCAGAGGCATAAAGGATTAAGTGGGAACAGTTTATCAATGACGTCGGTTGGGATGTGACATTGAGAAAACTTTGGAGGCTACACCGGCAGATGAAGAGGCAAGCGATGCCTGGTACACATGACACCGTTTATGATGATAACAACCGACCTATGACAACTGACAAGGACAAAGGGAAGACTTTTCATGCACGATTTTTAAGACAGACGGATCAGCAAGATAGAGCTATTAGAGATAACTTCAGCGAAGCCTTGTCACGGGTCACTAGGAAGGAGGACTGTGAGATTAAGGTGGAGGATATTAGACGGGTACTGAAGCGGGCTAAAGACACAGCGCCAGGTCCGGATGGGGTGAGATACTCCCATATGAGGAACATAAATGATGGGGACTTGGAGGAGATGGCTCTTTGGTTCAACCTAAGCATCAATACGGCGGAAATACCCCACCTGGTCCCACTACGTGGTCCCACTCCCAAAGCCAGGTAAGGATCACCCTAGACTTAATGGATACCGAATCATAACCTTGCAAAACACATATGGCAAAGTCCTCGAAAAGATAGTAGCACGCAGGCTCCAGCGACATTTGGAAAGTCGTAATCTGCTTCCCAAAGGGCTCGGGAGTTACCGGCCTCAGGAGGACACCTGGGCCAATGCAGCAACTTTTGCATTTGATGTCTACAAGGGCTTCCAGAATAAACAAAAGACAGTGGCGGTAGCTCTTGACCTGGAGGATGCGTATAACAGGGTCAGGTATGATCAGTTGATATACACACTGTTGGACATGGAGGTCTGCCCTTGCCTTGCTGGATGGGTTGCGGCGGTCCTTTATAAGCGTACGGTTGCACTGCGCATGGGTTCCTGGACTTCTGACCCCTGTACTATTACACCTGGGTTGCCACAGGGCCTTGTTCCCAGTGCTCTTTAATGTCTACACCAGCAAAATCGCAGCTATTGAGACACCAGGTGTGGGTAGAATCTTGACATTTGCAGACGATGTGCTGGTGTACAGACAGGGCAGAGACATGGCCAGTTTGGCGAAAGACTTACAGGTGGCATTAAATAGGTTGGCAGAGTGGTGCAGGGACACAGGGGCCGTTATAAACCCAGACAAAGCATCGGTTGTGTGGTACTCCCTGGATAACCGGATCGTCAAGGCAGATGTCCCAGGTATTATGTTGAATGCATGTCCTCTTAGTCGAGGGAGTAAACTGAAGTACTTGGGTATAACCTTTGACAGGTGTTTGTCTTTTAAAGATTATGTAGAAGCTTTGGGGGTGTAGGCTGGTAAGGGACTTAATACATTGAGGGCTATGGCAGCAACAGGGGTAGATCAGAGGATGATTTACAGGCTCTTTCTGCAGTTAATAATTTCTGTCACCGAGTATGGTTTGGGACTACTGACAGTATCAAAGAGCCATCTTGAAAGGTTGGAACACATACAGAATGCTGCCATGCGGTTAATCCTGGGGTGCACAAAGGACACACCAATTATATGCATGAGGCATATCGTGGCGCTACCAACAATGACTGATAGGCATGGGGTCCTTCAGGCCAAATGGTACCTGAAAGTTGCTGCAGATAGGGATCACCCGCTGCATGCAGCCTTGGATATAGTCAAGGGTCATAGACTAAGACGAGGCAGGTCCTGGATGGGTCTGGCGGAACTTTCTATACTTCAGCTGTGTGATTTAGAGACTATCAATCGTGAAAAAGAGTGGGTTGAATTTCCGGAAGACATGATGGACTTACACAAGGTAATAATAACACTGGGTCGTGAGTGCAGGGAATGGGCAACGGGCCACACTGAGTTTGAAGTGCAACAGCTGATCCAGAGTAATACACATCAAGGTGACATAGTCATCTACACCGATGGGTCAGTGGTGAGAAACAGAAGTAGTGGTTGGGGCTTTATTGCAAAGGCTAATAGACAAGTCTTGAAAAGGAGAGTCTGGCATATGAGACTACAACCTCCAACATGAGAATGGAGGTGGAGGCAGTAACAACGGCATCACATATTGTATTCATTACGAATTCAAATAGTATGCTTAGTAAGGCGGAGAAAGGAATGTTTCGTGTGAAATGGCTATCGCCGCTTCAGAGGTCACAGATTGTGAGAATTGTATGGATATTTTACCCTGACCATGCGGGGGTGTGGGGGAATGAACAGGCTGATAGACTAGCCGGGAATGCATATCTTGGTGGTAGATTGCATATGGACAAGGGGGAGGTGGTTGTGCGCTTGTGGGAGGTGGTTGTGCGCTTGTGGGACCAGGTGGAGAAGGAGGAGAAACAGATTGAGAACCCATGTGTGGAGAGAATGAGATTGCGGGGGATCGGCAGGGTTTCTCGAAGAATCTCAAAACTGAGAGGGAAGACCAGAAGAACTGTTAATCAGATAGCGGTGGGAACGATTAGTAGCATGACTCTTCGATGGCTGTTGAAAGAGGGAATGGAGCACGTATGAGACTGTCCTGAGTGCAGTGATGTCGGTTCTTAACTCAACTCAATTCAACTCAACATTTTATTTCTCTCTTGCTTTGTTCTGTGGGCTTATCCTAGTGTGACTTGTTTGGTTGATTGGTTGGTTGGTTTGTTGATTGCTTTGTTGCTTACAATGTTTATTTCTTGATTATTTGGTTGCTTGGTTTATTGGTTGATTTGTTGGTTGGTCGGTTAATCAATTAGCTGCTTAGTTGGCTAGAGTGGTTTAAATTGTCAACGTCTTTGTTAGATATAGTATAAGCAGCAACCAGGAAAGATTAGTATGAAGTAATAATAACCTGAAAGTGAATGTGTTAATGATTCAAGTAATTACGTAATAAAGTGCCATCTCCACAATGAAAGTTCCCTGCAATGAATCCCCAACACTTTCTGTCTGTCTGTCCGTCCGCCCATTCGTCCGTCCATCCGTCAGTAGTTATAAATGTGGGATTCGGTTCTAATTTGGTGGATTGACCTGTGGATTGACCTTGACCTCGGTTGATTTTCACTCCCCCTCGGTCATGAAGTTGGGTAAGGGGTGGGTAAGGGGTGGTATGTAGGGGAGATATTTAACTCTTATATTTTGGGTTGTGTAGTAAAAAAAAAGGTGTGTACCACATTCACAATAATATGAAGAAACCTCTTGGAGTGGTCAACAAGAAAAATCATTCATACCACTAAAAAACCAAACAAAAGTTCGTTTTCATAGCTTTTATTTTTCATCAAATTTCCAATAATATGTAGTCAACAAAATATTTTTATTGACATCACATACGTGTATTTTCATTGACAAAGTACATTCATTTTTATTGGTCGTGAAAAACGTGACATTGAGTGGTTTATATAGCCATTTCACACATATGACCACATTAATAGAAAATATTATAGACACCAAACAGTAGAAAACATATATACATAAGTACACTAGGATGTGTTATATGTCTAGGGGTGATGTAGTGACCTTGTCTTTGTGAACTTGACGTTTTATGTAGAAATAGGATAGCGAGTTTCTGTGTTGTGTGTATGTGTAGATAGACGTGTCTTGTGTTTTGAAACCTACATTTGTCCCTCCAGTCGCTGTCTGTGTGTCAAGTACTTCTAAAAATGTTTGTCTGTCTAGGTGTGGGTTGTGATGTTTGGTGAGGCCCTTTGTGCTTGTTTTATTGTAGTCTCCGAAACAATGGTATGTTTTACTACATAAGGATACCATTCCATCCCCTTCGTATTCTAACTTGAAAAGACCAGGGGTTCTCTTTTCATAAGCTTTGATAGTCTGGCAAGCATTGCAGGTATCAGTACTAACTATATGTTCAGAGCAGACTTCAGCCGGGAACCACTGATTATAAACTCTATCATACTCTGCTCTAAGGTGTGGTCTAACTGCTTCCGCTAGGTTAGGTGTGCTAAGCACTAAGTAAAGAGAGTCAGTGTCCATTTCGCATAATTGGAAATCTTCCCTGTCTATAAATACATCGAGAAAGTCGTAGTAGAAAGCCAACATTCTTAATTTGGCATACTGATAAACGAAAAAGCCTATCTGAAGGGGCAGATCCCAGACTGTTGTCTTTTTCCCTTTTACTACTTCAAATATGTCGTCGGTCAGGGGTGTCATCTTCTTAAATAAGGGATTATTTATTAACTTGGTTGTGTCTTCACCCTTACAATAGGAAACATTGGTGTGCTTGGCCTTATTGGTTAGAGTTTTGCCGTATGCAGCATTCCCCAATAATTTCATGGTTTCTGCCTTAACGGTAGAGGTTGTATTACTGTCACCTTCTCTTCTGGCATCAGACACCATATCACCAAATTCTTGGAAGCAGCTACCTGGCTTATATTCAATGATTTGGTACACATGGGTGACCTCTAGCCCATGTTCCAGATACCATTTTAATAATGGCGTGGCCAACATGATCTTTTCTCCGATATAGCTACCTATAAGTGTCCGTCTGGCACTTGACAGCAGTTTATGTGACTGGGCGTACTGCCTCATAAGGTCACCAATAGCCTCTCTGCCCACTTCAATATTTTTGAATATTGGTGTCATCTCTGAGAATCGCGCTTTGTATTTGTCTGGCACGTGGATATCACACTCTATCAACCCAAACAAACTCTCAGCTCTTACAGCCTTTAGAATCCTTTCTTTGTTAATGGTCTTTTTATTATGCCATGGTTTGACATAGGGGAATCTGTCCTTGACAAAACCCTTAATGTCACTATTGGTCTTTTTAAGGTTCCGCCACTCACATTCCCACATTTCTACTACTTTAACTTTCACCTCGTTAACCAAGTAGTCGTGAATGTCACAGGTGTTGTCATATAGTTCTGTCAGAGGTATCTTATTTACTGGATTTATGTCAATACCACGAGTCAGGGGACAGTCTGGGTGTCCGTGGAATAGACATCAGTGAAACTGATACACGGTTGTATTCACCCTATCCCACCCATCTACTCTAATATGACGCGGGCCCAGCGCCATCTCCCGCCCATTGAATTGTGTCCTCAACTCTATATTCTCACTATGCTCTATCCACGCTAGCCACTCTCTGCACTGAACAGTGTAAAATTTACCCTTATGAGTCTTGAACTCATCTTCTGCCTTTCGAATGACTGGAAAACCCGTGGGCATCTTTTGCATTAGAGCCCACAGGTAGCGTCATACCCTTTCAAACTCTTAACAAGATTACCCCCTCTGATGCGTGTCTGACCTATCTCATGGTACCTATGAAAGATTATGGACGGCCCTCCTACAATATTGTCTCTAAGTGTTTTGTGCAGGTCTTTCTCGTACTCAGAACATATTGAAAACACTACGTTTTTGGGCAGAGTCCTAAAAAGATATTTTAAGGTTACTCCAGGGACGGAAATGGCGTCCTTAAACATGTCTACACCTAAATCTTTATAGAATGTGACCTGTTTATCTAATGCCTTAATAAAAGGCTGAATATCTTTGTTATTATACCACACTAGAAAGTCTTCTAATGTGGTCATCTTATTTTCTACCCACACTTTCTGACACGCTTGATACTCTGCCTCAGTAATATTACAATTTCTTAGTTTTGAAAAGAATGCCTCGTGTGGGGGTAACTGTGTTTCTTTTAGTTTTTCAAGGTTAGTTATAAACTCATAAGGGAAATTTCCCTTAGTTTCTTTAATTTTGTAAGCGGCTAGGTACTTTGAGTAGTTGAAACCTGGCGCTAAATAGTTACTGATATCCAGAAACTTCAATTGATCCGTGGCAATACACATAAAATTATTGTTTCTCTTGACAACAAAATTGCACGACACGTCCTCTGATTTTATGAAATAAGAAAATAAGTATGGCTTGATGAGGTTGATATCGTACTTTCCAGAGTTGAACCCCAGGACCGGTAGCACTTTCAAGTACGCATCGAACCTACCAATTAAAGTGTTCTCATTTTTCTCCTCTAGTGCAGTGTACACATTTTCGAACTTAGCATGCAGTTCTGAATACGCCGCATCAGCGTTCCGGGTCAAATGATCAAGCATCCTATTCACCAGATCTTGAGGATCACCCGCTGTGATGAAGCAGACCGGGGCCTCGAACCCAGGTACGTTGGAGGCGACTGAGCACGACATGGGAACATGTTTTGCTAAAAATGTTGTTGAATTACTATCACTAGGAAGATTTGGAGCCTCAAAAAAGCATTCAAAATCGTATGTAGCCCTGTACGGGTAAACATACTTAGGATCGACTGGGATGCCTTGGTCAGCAATTAATTCCCAGACGGTTTCTGGTGGACTGTAAACCCCTCCTTTAAAATGCTCTACAGTTTTACCTCCGTTGTAACTGTTTTCATGACGTTCCAAGTCCCAAAAACTCTTCCACAACTTCCCACATTTTGGGCAACTAAAAGCGTGAGCTGCTTTGTCAATATCTACAATATGCATGAAATTCTCCTTAAAAAACAACAGTCTTAACGTTTCACCATATGTTCCACTACCTCTAAGCTTTGGTACCAGTGAATGGTTATCATCGTACTCAAAGATGTCTACATTGAGAGCAAAGCATTCTTCTAAATTGGGGACATCGAGTAGTTTAATACCTGGAAAATTAGTTAGGGACTCTATGTTCTGATACTCTTTCCACTTATTAGCATACTCTTTTGTTGATTTCCTAAGATTCCTAACATCTGCTCCTGTATGTACTGCTAGTGCTCTAAAGAAACAAAGATTATCAGTGTATGGCTTAGACCTAGAGTAATATTGTAGTATATTGATGGCTTGGTTGTGGGTAATGTAGTCGGGAATATCAGTCAGGCAGCAACCAATAGGAAATTCAGGAATGTGAAAAATATAAAATGACGTAGCAGCTACTGTCTCTACACTGTATTTGGTGTCTGGTCGTTGCTGCATAGCGTATGTAAGGATGTCATGTTGATGAACTGTCTTGATAAAAGCGTCAAAGTCATGTCTATTATTAATTAACGCTGGAAATTCTAAAACTGGAGCGTTGTTGGAGGAAGCATGAAAGAATCTAAGGTCCTGTGTTTCTCTATGTCTCAGAATTAAATGGTGGGAATAATTGATCTTGAATCGGTTTGTCTGAGTATTAAAGACCTTGTATAGGGTGTCTGTCCAGTCGATAGGGTGCTGTGTCTGTGGGCTAATGTAGTATGTGTAGACTGACATGTGTTTACCACACTTGTGATGTGTCCTAATACTATCCCAGTTTTCCCTATATGTGGGTTGGATTTCCTCAGGGAGGTTGTCTGGTGTTTCTGTTTCAACTTGTCCAAGTTTCTGTTTTTTAGGTGTATGTGTGTCTGTGGGAGCTTTCCTTTTACGTTTTGTGCTGTTTGATGTAGTATCCATGGTTGAAATTGAGGGTGTAGTGTCCTTTGACGGTGTAGTGTCCATTGATGATGTCTGGTGCTGTCTTTTAATGTGTCGATTTAGGGCATCTTTTCTTTTATATGAGTTATAACATATGTGACACTTGTGAGTTGTGGTGCTGTGTACGGTGGTAATGTGTCGTGTGAGATTGTGCTTTTCAGTAAAGTCTTTATTACAGGTAGGACACAGAAAGACATTCTGAGTAGTGGCCATAGTGATAGACAGAACTGTGGTGATGAGTCAAGATTCCGGTGATATAGTGATAAGCTCTTGTGTATCCAAATTTTTCCAAATTACAGATCTTGGTAGTAGACAGTGTTATTCAGCAAAATAGACTTTTAACTTCCGGTATTGGCTTGGTACTATGAGTCAATAGTTTCCGGTTGATGATAACGTGATATTAAGATCTTGTGTAGTTGGTAGCTTTTCCTGTTATTATAGTTCCCGGTAATGGCTTGATAATGTTAGTCAATTGTTTCCGGTGTTGGCTTTGATGCTAGTAAGACTTTGTGTGGATCCAATAGATAACGGCTTGATAGTGAAAATTAGTTTGTAGGTTCCTATCGTTCCACACCTGTATAAATCTCGAGTAAGCACTGGACGGCAAAATGCTGTGGAGAATAACAAAAATCCGTTTTATATTTTTCCCCACCATATGACATCATATCTACAGAAAATATTTTATAAGACATACCAAAAGGAAGATATGGCAACTGAGGTTATGCCGTCACATAACACTTAGTATTATATTTTCATTTTCTCTGTTTTCTTCGCATCCAGTCCATATGTAGTCACCAGAAGATGAAGACAAACAACAACCTTTTTTTTTTTTTTTTTTAAATTTGTAATTGTATTCTCTGTGTTATTTTATATTGGATGACACAAATGTGGTATAGTAATGAACATTGCTGAATATGGCCACCAAAGAACACTATATATGGTTGAAAATATTTAGTGATGTGTAATGTGAAAAAACGTTGAAGGCATACCAGTGGTAGACAGTTCCCTTTCTTTCCTTGTACGTAATAGCCTCGAGATTGTACTTCCTTGTATGTAATAGCTTCGAGATATTTCTGTGTCAGCAACTTTTCAACCTGGTGAAAGGATAAATATTATAGATATAACAAAGTAAAATAAGACAGGGATGCTTGAAACAACTAATGGAAACAAAGATAATCCTGGCTAATATGAAGATAATCACAGAAAAATCAGAATATTATATAAGAGGTCAAAGAAACACGGTTCGAGTTCTTAGAAATTAAAAATAAAAACAACGCAACAGTAAAATACGAAACTAATACAAAAGAATTCAACAGCTTACTAATCAAAGATCAGCAGAAGGCTACCTAAAGACAACAGATGGATAGAATAATAGAATAGCTTTTACACGTATGATCAGAATATTGAAAAAACCTTTATGAAGTTAACAGAGAAGAATATAATAAGGAAGGGCCACCGTTTTGAATGTGGAGGCTCTAACCATATGAAAGCTACCAAAAGCCCGGTTCAGACAGCATCATAGCATAAATGCTTAATACTTTAGAACTGATGATCTACAAACGGCTGGAAAAGACCTTAGACATGTAAAAACATATAATGAAAACTACAAGCTACCATAAAAATTGATAATGAAGTAGACCAATTTCAGCCTATTGAGAGAGGTGTGAGATGGGTTATGTGTAATGTCGCCTTGTACAATGAAACGGTTTTCAGAAATATAGAAGACATGAAAGGAAACAATAACAGATATGCAGATGACACAGTCTGATTACAGACAATGAAGAGGACCTGCAACAATTAGTAGACCCACGCAGTCAATAACTAGGGTGGAACTGAATAGTAAGAAGACACAGATTATAGCCCTTACTGGAAAATAAGTACCTTACACAATGTAACAATTGAATTTAATATCCGTTGAATCAAAACATCCTTCTTCGTTGAATGCGAAAATGAGAAAAAGACTTGGCCTTCGTTTCGTCACTGGTTTTGATACTGTCTGCGTGAGAGAGGTGTATATCTGAAATGAACAACATCAATCAACCAATCAGAGAACAGATAACATCAAATCACAAAGGGTATATCCCTGTAGTGGTCTGAGGGACATTTTGAATCAACCAATCAGAACACAGATAACACCAAATCACAAAGGGTATATCCCTGTAGTGGTCTGAGGGACATTTTGAATCAACCAATCAGAACACAGATAACACCAAATCACAAAGGGTATATCCCTGTAGTGGTCTGAGGGACATTTTGAACCAACCAATCAGAGAACAGATAACATCAAATCACAAATGGTATATCCTCTGTAGTGGTCTGAGGGACATTTTGAATCAACCAAGCAGAGAACAGATAACAGCAAATCACAAAGGGTATATCCCCTGTAGTGGTCTGAGGGACATTTGAATCAACCAATCAGAGAACAGATAACATCATATCACAAAGGTCATATCTCCTGTAGTGGTCTGAGGGACATTTTGAATTAACCAATCAGAGAACAGATAAGAAATTAACACAAATGTTCTTTCCGAGATGTAGATCATGTGACCGGAAGCCCACTTTGGTCATTTATGTCCACGTCTTCCAGATGTATGTTTCCAACCCGAAGCACCACCTTTGACCTAGTGTAACCCACTTTAAATATGACCAACACCGATACACAGACCGATGAAGAGTCATACATCTCTAACACACCGTCAATGGTATGATTATATTTAAACCATACAGATAACACTAACCACCCTTAAAATACACCATTGGTTACAATAGTTATATATCGAAAAAGTCCCAAGTCGGCTTCTGATGTATCAAAGACCTAACACGTGGCACTATTTTCATTTTACATAGTAAACAAAATATTTTACTAATTAAAGTTTGTTTTAAATGAAACCAGAAGTATTCTAATGTGTGAACTTTGAAAATTAATTGTCTTGTTGCGACCCCACATAAGTGTATATAAGAAAATATTCCAGGTTCCTGGTTGATCCAGAAAGTCAGATGTATTCATACATGCTACTCTCAGTCAGTAGCATGTCCTTTGCAGAAGCTCGTTCCCATAAAAACCCGCCGAAAATATAGAGAAAAAAAAAATTAAAAAATTCTTGATCACAAACAAGATGTCCATTACACCCATCTGGAGATCATCTTCTTTTGGGCCTTCCAAGACATACACCTCTCCATTATTGTTCTCTCCAAACTTGCATGACGTTTCAAGTGACCAAATATACCAATTTTCTTTGCTTGTCTTTAAAAAACCAGCTTCAATATTCTTGAAGTATGGATGAGTTTGTTCTTTTGACCCAAGATATTCTTAGAACCCCTCTATTACATTTATATTCAAGTGCCTTTATGACGTGTTTAGTGTCTCACAGGCGTAAGTTGAGTACTCTTAAAAACATAATTTTCTGTAGTTCTATCTGTCCCACTCTATTAAGTTGTTTTAGTCTTTGAAGAGCAATTGATAATCGATTAATTTCTTTCATTGTGTCACTATTGGTAATCAATATATTCGAAAGTTTCCACCACCTGGTTGTTATGGGGTTCTTGGCTTTGCCGAAAGCGCATTACTTTCCTTCTGGACAGTGACTATTTTAATCTGTGACCACCCTGATGCTCTATCGGTCCAGACCATAACCAACAACAATATGTTGTTACACTTCATCCACCTGCTTCCATGGCTTCACATAACCTTGATTCGTCTATACTTCACAAAAGTGCTCAATAGAAGAAAGAAGGATACCCTGTAATCGGGACTACCATACACAAGTAAATTTTAGGCCACTCTCTCAGAATATCACACACAATCAGTCATACACACTCTCATTGTGAGTTCTTTATAGGCTGTCTGATCGTTGAGCTAACATTAGAGGTCTTAGAGTGACCAACAACAACAACAACAACAACAACAACAACAACAACAACAACAACAACACAGGCGGACACCCACTCATAGATACCAGTATAGCCACATAGAGAAACAGAAACCCGACGACAAATAAGCAGATACACACAGACAGCCAAACAGACAGACAGCCAGACATATAGATAGACTCACAGACAGATAGATGGACACGCAGTCATAGACACCAGTATATCCATATAGAGACACACAAACCCACCGACAAATAACCAGATACAGACAACCAGACATACAGACAGATAAAAAGACAGCCAGACATATAGATAGACACACAGACAGATAGATGGACACGCAGTCATAGACACCAGTATATCCATATAGAGACACACAAACCCACCGACAAATAACCAGATACACACAGACAGTCAGACATACAGACAGACACGTTTTTAGTCATAGGCGAAATCACTAATACAAACCAATAACAGATAAATGAAACAACAAACATGAAAACACGGCCCGAAAGTTCCCCAATCACATTACATTCTTACTTTTCAATCTTTGTGCTCATAATAGGGTGAATTTTAGATTTATTCTGATGACATCAATCTGATTATCATGTGGTTACACATCTATCCATACAGCATGTCGCTAGGACTTTTCAATCTTTGTGCTCAGAATATGGTGAATTTTAGATTTATTCTGATGACATCATTTTGATTATCATGTGGTTACACATCTATTCACCCATCATGTCACTAAGCGGTAATGTTCTACCATTTCACTCGTTCACTAGAGTCGTGGATCTGGTCTCGACCATACCCCAGTGACCAAGCCTTCCAGGTACTTACTTCTCGGTCTGTTCCCCTCGATCTTGCCAGTTGTTATCATGTTTATTTCTCATAAAATACCCAACACATTTTTTCTATGTCCAATTTCTATAATCTATTTACGATTTTCATTTTGTTTCTTGTAGATTATTTTCTGCCCGTGGTATCTTTTCTCCACATTTCCATCAACTGTTTTTCAGCCTGGTCCACACATCGATACAAAAGTATGTAGCACTTCAACACTTTTCTTTTTCTAATTGCTATCTTTTTGGTCAGTATGTTGTTCGTCTTGCTAAAGGCTACATTCGCCGTGGCGATTCTTGTAATCTCTTCAAACCATTGCCCAACAGAACTGTTCCGAGATAATTGTACTTGTTTTCCTATTTACTTGTGGTGTTTCCTTTTTCCTAATAATCTGTGTCTTTTTAATGCTAATCCTAGTTGTTCCCAACAAACGCATGTACTAATTGTTGCAGGTCCTGTTCCTTGTCTACAATCAAGACTGCCTATCTATTGATGTCCCGCAATAATCTTTTCATATATTTCTGGTGTACAAGGGGAAAAACATCCCTGTCTCACACCCCTTTTAATTGGGTGATATTTACCTATTTCATTATCAATCCATATGACAGATCTGTTTTCTATGTTTTTCTTCCCCCACCAATTTGTAGATTTTCAACCATATCTAATTTGCCGTACACAGCCTTATCAACGTGATAACATTCACAACTGTTTTTGTGTGTTAAAAGTATTGTGTGTTGCTTCATGTGTTATTTTACATTCCTTTGAAAAGGAGTAACAAGTAAAAACGAAAAGAGAGCAAGTGAAAACAGACCTTGTGGCCTCTCTCTTTTCCCCCTGCTCGCGTGGGCGCGTGCCTTGGGGAATTTATATGAGAAACCAGAAAGAACCCACAAATACAATTCGGAAGATATAAAGACACAGTTTTGGGGGATAGATAATGCAACAGATCTATAATTGTTGGGTATTGTAGTAATATAGAGTGCTCTATTAAGAAAATATTAATAATGGTATCAAAAGAAAGTAAATGTTTTGTTTTACAGGACATCGCTGTCAACAGCTTTCAGCTGATTTCTAGGCCAGATTACTATCAGTAGTTTGCTTTCTGAACGATCGGCTCACATCATAAGTATGAACCAGTGCTGATTCTCACAGTGGTCACGTTACTTACGAAGAAAAAGTGTAACCGGGGATACCAACAGTGGTGACACCAAATGTGACATAGAAACATTCTTAACCAAGTGGATAAATTACCTAGGGGTAATTATCAGAGGGATGATGTACAAGAGATTAATGTACAGGACAAACAAAATTTTAGAAAATGAAAAAGTAATGTCAGAGAGTGGTAAATAGTTTTGGTGTGTGGGAGTGAATGTTGTAACAAAAAATTAGAAGCAGCTGGTTTGTAAGGTGAATTTCCTGTCTGAGTAACAACTAGAAAACAAACAACTTTCTTTAGTCATATAAGAGACGCATGAACATCGTGACAACTGTTATCTCAGTAACATACCGAGATTAGAAATTATGGTAGTGGTATGTCAACAAAGTTGATTTCAGAACACCAAAGACAGCGTCATGAATGCCTACATCATTTGATGATGATAGTGTCAGCCAAGTTGCTTTCAGAACACCAAAGACAGCGTCATGACTGCCTACATCATTTGATGATGATAGTGTCAGCCAAGTTGCTTTCAGAACACCAAAGACAGCGTCATGAATGCCTACATCATTTGATGATGATAGTGTCAGCCAAGTTGATTTCAGAACACCAAAGGCAGCGTCATGAATGCCTACATCATTTGATGATGATAGTGTCAGCCAAGTTGATTTCAGAACACCAAAGACAGCGTCATGAATGCCTACATCATTTGATGATGACAGTGTCAGCCAAGTTGATTTCAGAACACCAAAGACAGCGTCATGAATGCCTACATCATTTGATAATGATAGTGTCAGCCAAGTTGATTTCAGAACACCAAAGACAGCGTCATGAATGCCTACATCATTTGATGATGACAGTGTCAGCAAAATTGGTTTCAGAACACCAAAGACAGCTATGTGCGGCGTGGTGCCCACGCGAAAGAAATAAACAAGTGTGACTTTTGTACAGAGCGAAAAGAAAAAATATAACCATTCGTTCATTCAAATCATGGCGAAATTTAGATTTATTCTGATGATATCAAAATTAAATCTAATTATCGTGTTAGTAAAACACTTACAAGGCGAGCCTCAGTGTTCGTCTGGGCTGGCGAATAAACACACCGCAGTGTGACCGGTGTTTTGTTAACAAGCGCGGTCATCCGAGAAAGCTTGCCAACAAACCCTCCCCGACAAAATTCGTAACGGAACGAAATTAGCCACAAATGTGCAACACGCTGAGTTTATAATATCAATATCTCTTGATATATTTCGTAAAACACCATCAAAATTGTTTTTTGAAATAAACGACATCATAATCTTTCATTGACTATAAGTTTTAATACTTTGACCTATCAAAAAGTTATTTTATTACACATTTAAGGCGTCATACGACGCGTACTTGTTCCGAGTTTGCATACATAAATAATTTTTTAAAATATATAAGAATGGTTTATTATGCTATATTGCCTTTTAAAATACTTAAAACTTGGTATTATTAAATATTACAAGGTTCATTTTTCTGATATTTGAATATGTTTATCTAAATCTGACTTTCCCCCAAGTAGGCATAGCACAGTTGTACATATAAATTATGTTACTTTTTATACAACTGAAAACAATACTTTATTGGTGCTTAAACATAATTGAGGGAGTAATTTTTTGTCTAATATGTTTTTAAATGTCTGTTCTAGAAATATGTTTTGTCTATCGCTGTAATTCTTATTTTTATCATCTCCGACAGTCACAGTTGCAAGGTTGCTGTTGTATCTTTGCTTTGTAAGATCAGTGTTACCAGAAGTAATAGCTTAGTTGATAGCGCACTTGGCTCGTGTTCGGTTGGAAGTGGTTCGATCCTAAAAGTGTAAATTTTTTTTTTTATTTTTAAAATTCGTTCGCACACTTTTAAACTGCTGTTCATCAATATACCGTTGTCTAATATTTTTCTTTTTGGTATCTCTTTCGCTTACGCACCACAGATAAGAAGATAGACACTTTGTAACGCCGAAAAAAGAATACACTGTGTTTCATGCCAGTAACCGGTCTGGGTCTATCATTATCATGTGTCGAATCTTCTTTTGTTCGCTTGAAATATGTCTATGATTGTGATATTGGCTCTTGTATAAATTTAACGATGTTTGTTGATAAGACTTCTCACTCAAGTTTGTAACGAAAAGACATAACAAAACACTACCAGCTTAGTTATTAATTTTAAATAAATTAGCTGGGGTTTTTGTGTAGGGTAGTAATTCTTCAGTCATCGTGTGCCATGTCGGTGGGCGTGACCAAACGTGGTACATTTTACCATGTTGATAAGTTTAATAAAACAGAGTACCACATGCAAACCTGTCAATAATTGTATTGATTAACTCGTTTCTTACGGGAACCCTCACACCTTCCTTGGGGTTGAGTGAAAACCAGATAATTGAGGCTGTAAAAAGTGATACTTTTTTCGGGTTGGTGGAGTGTGATATAGAGACCCCGACTGATTTACAAGAGTCCTTTGCCGAAATGCCCCCTATTTTCAAGAACACAGAAGTGTCGAGGGACGATATTGGCGTATTTATGAAAGAATACGCCATAAAAAAATAAACTACTGAGTACCTCACGACGGACATTGATTGGTAGTTATTTCGGGAAGAAAATATTATTAGCCACCTCTCTTTTAAAGTGGTATCTAGCCCATGGGTTGGTGGTTACACCCATCTACCAGACAATAGAGTATCGACCGGTTAGTTGTTTTAAACAATTTGGGGAAACAGTCTCTAATGCCCGTCGCCAAGGGGATAAAAATCCAGCTGAGAGTATTACGGCAGAAACAATGAAATTGTTAGGTAATGCCGCTATATATTTTCAGCTGATTGGTGTCTATAATATGTTCTATTAAAGTGGTCATATGTATGAAATGGCTATATAAAAGACTCAATGTCACATTTGTCACGACCAATAAAAATGAATGTACTTTGTCAATGAAAATACACGTATGTGATGTCAATAAAAAATATTTTGTTGACTACACATTATTGAAAATTTGATGAAAAATAAAAGCTATGGAAACGAACTTTTGTTTGGTTTTTTAGTGGTATGAATGATTTTTCTTGTTGACCACTCCAAGAGGTTTCTTCATATTATTGTGAATGTGGTACACACCTTTTTTTACTACACAACCCAAAATATAAGAGTTAAATATCTCCCCTACATACCACCCCTTACCCACCCCTTACCCAACTTCATGACCGAGGGGGAGTGAAAATCAACCGAGGTCAAGGTCAATCCACAGGTCAATCCACCAAATTAGAACCGAATCCCACATTTATAACTACTTCCGTCTGTCTGTCTGCCTGTCATAATCTATCTGTCTGTCTGTCCGTCCGTCCTTCTGTCTGTGTATGTCTGTCTGCCTGTCTTTCTCTTCACCCCCCATCTCTCTCTCTCTCTCTCTCTCTTCTCTCTCTCTCTCTCTCTCTCTCTCTCTCTCTCTCTCTCTCTCTCTCTCTCTCTCTCTCTCTCTCTCTTCTCTTTCTCGTTCTCTCTAACACACATACTTTGGCTGTCAACTGCCATGTTGTTGTTCATGAGATGAAATTATCTTCCCAGTTGTATCGTCTTTTTCTACCCACTTCCCTGTCCCTTTGTCCACGGAGTATGATTTGTATGCGCGTGTTTTGTATTCCACTGTAACCAAATCGTCAGCTGTGTATCTATTTTTATCATTTCCATCATGTTGCTTTACAATTACCACCGTTGTCATGGACCCGAAATTGTGTTTTATTAACTCATTTCATACCATGCCGAGAAAAAGTCACAGTGTTACGAAACGCCTAGGCAGCAGCAGAATTTTTCTATCATTCCCCATGTTAAAGTTAAAGTTAGTTGCATATCCTTTACTGGACGTTGCAGTCAACACCGGCATGTTTTGCTGTTATGATGACTTGGCAAGTTTACGTTTATTAGTTTCACTCCCCAAGTAAAAGAATAAAAGTTCACAAGAAAAGAATAAATCCAAGTGAAGGAAAATAGTGAAAAATACAGTTTCGCCGCGCTGCTTCGCAGT
>OY992877.1:211306947-211329447 GCA_963921405.1 Cepaea hortensis | reverse complement strand
GTGAGCACATATTTAGAGATACACTAGTGTGAGCACATATTTAGAGATACACTAGTGTGAGCACATATTTGGAGATATGTATTGTGAGCACATATTTAGAGATACACTAGTGTGAGCACATATTTAGAGATACACTAGTGTGAGCACATATTTAGAGATACACTAGTGTGAGCACATATTTAGAGATGCACTAGTGTGAGCACACATTTAGAGACACACTAGTGTGAGCACATATTTAGAGACACACTAGTGTGAGCACACATTTAGAGACACACTGGTGTGAGCACATATTTAGAGACACACTAGTGTGAGCACATATTTGGAGACACACTAGTGTGAGCACACATTTAGAGACACACTAGTGTGAGCACATATTTGGAGATATGTAGTGTGAGCACACATTTAGATACACACTAGTGTGAGCACACATTTAGAGACACACTAGTGTGAGCACACATTTAGAGACACACTAGTGTGAGCACACATTTAGAGACACACTAGTGTGAGCACACATTTAGAGACACACTAGTGTGAGCACACATTTAGAGACACACTAGTGTGAGCACACATTTAGAGACACACTAGTGTGAGCACACATTTAGAGACACACTAGTGTGAGCACACATTTAGAGACACACTAGTGTGAGCACACATTTAGAGACACACTAGTGTGAGCACACATTTAGAGACACACTAGTGTGAGCACACATTTAGAGACACACTAGTGTGAGCACATATTTGGAGACACACTAGTGTGAGCACATATTTGGAGACACACTAGTGTGAGCACACATTTAGAGACACACTAGTGTGAGCACATATTTGGAGACACACTAGTGTGAGCACATATTTGGAGATATGTAGTGTGAGCACACATTTAGAGACACACTAGTGTGAGCACACATTTAGAGACACACTAGTGTGAGCACACATTTAGAGACACACTGGTGTGAGCACATATTTGGAGATATGTAGTGTGAGCACACATTTAGAGACACACTAGTGTGAGCACACATTTAGAGACACACTAGTGTGAGCACACATTTAGAGACACACTAGTGTGAGCACATATTTGGAGATATGTAGTGTGAGCACACATTTAGAGACACACTAGTGTGAGCACACATTTAGAGACACACTAGTGTGAGCACATATTTGGAGATATGTAGTGTGAGCACACATTTAGATACACACTAGTGTGAGCACACATTTAGAGACACACTAGTGTGAGCACACATTTAGATACACACTAGTGTGAGCACACATTTAGATACACACTAGTGTGAGCACACATTTAGATACACACTAGTGTGAGCACACATTTAGAGACACACTAGTGTGAGCACACATTTAGAGATATGTAGTGTGAGCACACATTTAGATACACACTAGTGTGAGCACACATTTAGAGATATGTAGTGTGAGCACACATTTAGAGATATGTAGTGTGAGCACACATTTAGAGACACACTAGTGTGAGCACACATTTAGAGATATGTAGTGTGAGCACACATTTAGATACACACTAGTGTGAGCACACATTTAGATACACACTAGTGAGAGCACACATTTAGAGACACACTAGTGTGAGCACATATTTGGAGATATGTAGTGTGAGCACACATTTAGATACACACTAGTGTGAGCACACATTTAGAGACACACTAGTGTGAGCACATATTTGGAGACACACTAGTGTGAGCACATATTTAGAGATATGTAGTGTGAGCACACATTTAGAGACACACTAATGTGAGCACACATTTAGAGACACACTAGTGTGAGCACACATTTAGAGACACACTAGTGTGAGCACATATTTAGAGATATGTAGTGTGAGCACACATTTAGAGACACACTAGTGTGAGCACACATTTAGAGACACACTAATGTGAGCACATATTTAGAGACACACTAGTGTGAGCACACATTTAGAGACACACTAGTGTGAGCACACATTTAGAGACACACTAGTGTGAGCACATATTTAGAGATATGTAGTGTGAGCACACATTTAGAGACACACTAGTGTGAGCACACATTTAGAGACACACTAATGTGAGCACATATTTAGAGACACACTAGTGTGAGCACACATTTAGAGACACACTAGTGTGAGCACACATTTAGAGACACACTAGTGTGAGCACATATTTGGAGACACACTAGTGTGAGCACATATTTAGAGATATGTAGTGTGAGCACACATTTAGAGACACACTAATGTGAGCACACATTTAGAGACACACTAGTGTGAGCACACATTTAGAGACACACTAGTGTGAGCACATATTTGGAGACACACTAGTGTGAGCACATATTTAGAGATATGTAGTGTGAGCACACATTTAGAGACACACTAGTGTGAGCACACATTTAGAGACACACTAGTGTGAGCACATATTTGGAGACACACTAGTGTGAGCACATATTTGGAGATATGTAGTGTGAGCACACATTTAAAGACACACTAGTGTGAGCACACATTTAGAGACACACTAGTGTGAGCACATATTTGGAGACACACTAGTGTGAGCACATATTTGGAGATATGTAGTGTGAGCACACATTTAGAGACACACTAGTGTGAGCACACATTTAGAGACACACTAGTGTGAGCACATATTTGGAGACACACTAGTGTGAGCACATATTTGGAGATATGTAGTGTGAGCACACATTTAAAGACACACTAGTGTGAGCACACATTTAGAGACACACTAGTGTGAGCACATATTTGGAGACACACTAGTGTGAGCACACATTTAGAGACACACTAGTGTGAGCACACATTTGGAGACACACTAGTGTGAGCACATATTTGGAGATATGTAGTGTGAGCACACATTTAGAGACACACTAGTGTGAGCACACATTTAGAGACACACTAGTGTGAGCACACATTTGGAGACACACTAGTGTGAGCACACATTTGGAGATATGTAGTGTGAGCACACATTTAGAGACACACTAGTGTGAGCACACATTTAGAGACACACTAGTGTGAGCACACATTTGGAGACACACTAGTGTGAGCACATATTTGGAGATATGTAGTGTGAGCACACATTTAGAGACACACTAGTGTGAGCACACATTTAGAGACACACTAGTGTGAGCACACATTTGGAGACACACTAGTGTGAGCACATATTTGGAGATATGTAGTGTGAGCACACATTTAGAGACACACTAGTGTGAGCACACATTTAGAGACACACTAGTGTGAGCACACATTTAGAGACACACTAGTGTGAGCACACATTTAGAGACACACTAGTGTGAGCACATATTTAGAGATATGTAGTGTGAGCACACATTTAGAGACACACTAGTGTGAGCACACATTTAGAGACACACTAATGTGAGCACATATTTAGAGACACACTAGTGTGAGCACACATTTAGAGACACACTAGTGTGAGCACACATTTAGAGACACACTAGTGTGAGCACATATTTAGAGATATGTAGTGTGAGCACACATTTAGAGACACACTAGTGTGAGCACACATTTAGAGACACACTAATGTGAGCACATATTTAGAGACACACTAGTGTGAGCACACATTTAGAGACACACTAGTGTGAGCACACATTTAGAGACACACTAGTGTGAGCACATATTTGGAGACACACTAGTGTGAGCACATATTTAGAGATATGTAGTGTGAGCACACATTTAGAGACACACTAATGTGAGCACACATTTAGAGACACACTAGTGTGAGCACACATTTAGAGACACACTAGTGTGAGCACATATTTGGAGACACACTAGTGTGAGCACATATTTAGAGATATGTAGTGTGAGCACACATTTAGAGACACACTAGTGTGAGCACACATTTAGAGACACACTAGTGTGAGCACATATTTGGAGACACACTAGTGTGAGCACATATTTGGAGATATGTAGTGTGAGCACACATTTAAAGACACACTAGTGTGAGCACACATTTAGAGACACACTAGTGTGAGCACATATTTGGAGACACACTAGTGTGAGCACATATTTGGAGATATGTAGTGTGAGCACACATTTAGAGACACACTAGTGTGAGCACACATTTAGAGACACACTAGTGTGAGCACACATTTGGAGACACACTAGTGTGAGCACACATTTGGAGATATGTAGTGTGAGCACACATTTAGAGACACACTAGTGTGAGCACACATTTAGAGACACACTAGTGTGAGCACACATTTGGAGACACACTAGTGTGAGCACATATTTGGAGATATGTAGTGTGAGCACACATTTAGAGACACACTAGTGTGAGCACACATTTAGAGACACACTAGTGTGAGCACACATTTGGAGACACACTAGTGTGAGCACATATTTGGAGATATGTAGTGTGAGCACACATTTAGAGACACACTAGTGTGAGCACACATTTAGAGACACACTAGTGTGAGCACACATTTAGAGACACACGGGTGTGAGCACACATTTAGAGACACACTGGTGTGAGCACACATTTAGAGACACACTAGTGTGAGCACACATTTAGAGACACACTAGTGTGAGCACACATTTAGAGACACACTGGTGTGAGCACACATTTAGAGACACACTGGTGTGAGCACACATTTAGAGACACACTAGTGTGAGCACACATTTGGAGACACAATAGTGTGAGCACACATTTGGAGACACACTAGTGTGAGCACATATTTGGAGATATGTAGTGTGAGCACACATTTAGAGACACACTGGTGTGAGCACACATTTAGAGACACACTAGTGTGAGCACACATTTGGAGACACACTAGTGTGAGCACATATTTAGAGATATGTAGTGTGAGCACACATTTAGAGACACACTAGTGTGAGCACACATTTAGAGACACACTAGTGTGAGCACACATTTGGAGACACACTAGTGTGAGCACATATTTGGAGATATGTAGTGTGAGCACACATTTAGAGACACACTAGTGTGAGCACACATTTGGAGACACACTAGTGTGAGCACAT
Organism: Cepaea hortensis; assembly: GCA_963921405.1. Classification (NCBI taxonomy): domain Eukaryota; kingdom Metazoa; phylum Mollusca; class Gastropoda; order Stylommatophora; family Helicidae; genus Cepaea; species Cepaea hortensis. The sequence continues at coordinate 211,324,460 of OY992877.1, read as the reverse complement.
ATTTGGAGATATGTAGTGTGAGCACACATTTAGAGACACACTGGTGTGAGCACACATTTAGAGACACACTAGTGTGAGCACACATTTGGAGACACACTAGTGTGAGCACATATTTAGAGATATGTAGTGTGAGCACACATTTAGAGACACACTAGTGTGAGCACACATTTAGAGACACTCTAGTGTGAGCACACATTTAGAGACACACTGGTGTGAGCACACATTTAGAGACACACTGGTGTGAGCACACATTTAGAGACACACTAGTGTGAGCACACATTTAGAGACACACTAATGTGAGCACACATTTAGAGACACACTAGTGTGAGCACACATTTAGAGACACACTAGTGTGAGCACATATTTAGAGATATGTAGTGTGAGCACACATTTAGAGACACACTAGTGTGAGCACACATTTAGAGACACACTAATGTGAGCACATATTTAGAGACACACTAGTGTGAGCACACATTTAGAGACACACTAGTGTGAGCACACATTTAGAGACACACTAGTGTGAGCACATATTTAGAGATATGTAGTGTGAGCACACATTTAGAGACACACTAGTGTGAGCACACATTTAGAGACACACTAATGTGAGCACATATTTAGAGACACACTAGTGTGAGCACACATTTAGAGACACACTAGTGTGAGCACACATTTAGAGACACACTAGTGTGAGCACATATTTGGAGACACACTAGTGTGAGCACATATTTAGAGATATGTAGTGTGAGCACACATTTAGAGACACACTAATGTGAGCACACATTTAGAGACACACTAGTGTGAGCACACATTTAGAGACACACTAGTGTGAGCACATATTTGGAGACACACTAGTGTGAGCACATATTTAGAGATATGTAGTGTGAGCACACATTTAGAGACACACTAGTGTGAGCACACATTTAGAGACACACTAGTGTGAGCACATATTTGGAGACACACTAGTGTGAGCACATATTTGGAGATATGTAGTGTGAGCACACATTTAAAGACACACTAGTGTGAGCACACATTTAGAGACACACTAGTGTGAGCACATATTTGGAGACACACTAGTGTGAGCACATATTTGGAGATATGTAGTGTGAGCACACATTTAGAGACACACTAGTGTGAGCACACATTTAGAGACACACTAGTGTGAGCACACATTTGGAGACACACTAGTGTGAGCACATATTTGGAGATATGTAGTGTGAGCACACATTTAGAGACACACTAGTGTGAGCACACATTTAGAGACACACTAGTGTGAGCACACATTTGGAGACACACTAGTGTGAGCACACATTTGGAGATATGTAGTGTGAGCACACATTTAGAGACACACTAGTGTGAGCACACATTTAGAGACACACTAGTGTGAGCACACATTTGGAGACACACTAGTGTGAGCACATATTTGGAGATATGTAGTGTGAGCACACATTTAGAGACACACTAGTGTGAGCACACATTTAGAGACACACTAGTGTGAGCACACATTTGGAGACACACTAGTGTGAGCACATATTTGGAGATATGTAGTGTGAGCACACATTTAGAGACACACTAGTGTGAGCACACATTTAGAGACACACTAGTGTGAGCACACATTTAGAGACACACTGGTGTGAGCACACATTTAGAGACACACTGGTGTGAGCACACATTTAGAGACACACTAGTGTGAGCACACATTTAGAGACACACTAGTGTGAGCACACATTTAGAGACACACTAGTGTGAGCACATATTTAGAGATATGTAGTGTGAGCACACATTTAGAGACACACTAGTGTGAGCACACATTTAGAGACACACTAATGTGAGCACATATTTAGAGACACACTAGTGTGAGCACACATTTAGAGACACACTAGTGTGAGCACACATTTAGAGACACACTAGTGTGAGCACATATTTAGAGATATGTAGTGTGAGCACACATTTAGAGACACACTAGTGTGAGCACACATTTAGAGACACACTAATGTGAGCACATATTTAGAGACACACTAGTGTGAGCACACATTTAGAGACACACTAGTGTGAGCACACATTTAGAGACACACTAGTGTGAGCACATATTTGGAGACACACTAGTGTGAGCACATATTTAGAGATATGTAGTGTGAGCACACATTTAGAGACACACTAATGTGAGCACACATTTAGAGACACACTAGTGTGAGCACACATTTAGAGACACACTAGTGTGAGCACATATTTGGAGACACACTAGTGTGAGCACATATTTAGAGATATGTAGTGTGAGCACACATTTAGAGACACACTAGTGTGAGCACACATTTAGAGACACACTAGTGTGAGCACACATTTGGAGACACAATAGTGTGAGCACACATTTGGAGACACACTAGTGTGAGCACATATTTGGAGATATGTAGTGTGAGCACACATTTAGAGACACACTGGTGTGAGCACACATTTAGAGACACACTAGTGTGAGCACACATTTGGAGACACACTAGTGTGAGCACATATTTAGAGATATGTAGTGTGAGCACACATTTAGAGACACACTAGTGTGAGCACACATTTAGAGACACACTAGTGTGAGCACACATTTGGAGACACACTAGTGTGAGCACATATTTGGAGATATGTAGTGTGAGCACACATTTAGAGACACACTAGTGTGAGCACACATTTGGAGACACACTAGTGTGAGCACATATTTGGAGATATGTAGTGTGAGCACACATTTAGAGACACACTGGTGTGAGCACACATTTAGAGACACACTAGTGTGAGCACACATTTGGAGACACACTAGTGTGAGCACATATTTAGAGATATGTAGTGTGAGCACACATTTAGAGACACACTAGTGTGAGCACACATTTAGAGACACTCTAGTGTGAGCACACATTTAGAGACACACTGGTGTGAGCACACATTTAGAGACACACTGGTGTGAGCACACATTTAGAGACACACTAGTGTGAGCACACATTTAGAGACACACTAATGTGAGCACACATTTAGAGACACACTAGTGTGAGCACACATTTAGAGACACACTAGTGTGAGCACATATTTAGAGATATGTAGTGTGAGCACACATTTAGAGACACACTAGTGTGAGCACACATTTAGAGACACACTAATGTGAGCACATATTTAGAGACACACTAGTGTGAGCACACATTTAGAGACACACTAGTGTGAGCACACATTTAGAGACACACTAGTGTGAGCACATATTTAGAGATATGTAGTGTGAGCACACATTTAGAGACACACTAGTGTGAGCACACATTTAGAGACACACTAATGTGAGCACATATTTAGAGACACACTAGTGTGAGCACACATTTAGAGACACACTAGTGTGAGCACACATTTAGAGACACACTAGTGTGAGCACATATTTGGAGACACACTAGTGTGAGCACATATTTAGAGATATGTAGTGTGAGCACACATTTAGAGACACACTAATGTGAGCACACATTTAGAGACACACTAGTGTGAGCACACATTTAGAGACACACTAGTGTGAGCACATATTTGGAGACACACTAGTGTGAGCACATATTTAGAGATATGTAGTGTGAGCACACATTTAGAGACACACTAGTGTGAGCACACATTTAGAGACACACTAGTGTGAGCACATATTTGGAGACACACTAGTGTGAGCACATATTTGGAGATATGTAGTGTGAGCACACATTTAAAGACACACTAGTGTGAGCACACATTTAGAGACACACTAGTGTGAGCACATATTTGGAGACACACTAGTGTGAGCACATATTTGGAGATATGTAGTGTGAGCACACATTTAGAGACACACTAGTGTGAGCACACATTTAGAGACACACTAGTGTGAGCACACATTTGGAGACACACTAGTGTGAGCACATATTTGGAGATATGTAGTGTGAGCACACATTTAGAGACACACTAGTGTGAGCACACATTTAGAGACACACTAGTGTGAGCACACATTTGGAGACACACTAGTGTGAGCACACATTTGGAGATATGTAGTGTGAGCACACATTTAGAGACACACTAGTGTGAGCACACATTTAGAGACACACTAGTGTGAGCACACATTTGGAGACACACTAGTGTGAGCACATATTTGGAGATATGTAGTGTGAGCACACATTTAGAGACACACTAGTGTGAGCACACATTTAGAGACACACTAGTGTGAGCACACATTTGGAGACACACTAGTGTGAGCACATATTTGGAGATATGTAGTGTGAGCACACATTTAGAGACACACTAGTGTGAGCACACATTTAGAGACACACTAGTGTGAGCACACATTTAGAGACACACTGGTGTGAGCACACATTTAGAGACACACTGGTGTGAGCACACATTTAGAGACACACTAGTGTGAGCACACATTTAGAGACACACTAGTGTGAGCACACATTTAGAGACACACTAGTGTGAGCACATATTTAGAGATATGTAGTGTGAGCACACATTTAGAGACACACTAGTGTGAGCACACATTTAGAGACACACTAATGTGAGCACATATTTAGAGACACACTAGTGTGAGCACACATTTAGAGACACACTAGTGTGAGCACACATTTAGAGACACACTAGTGTGAGCACATATTTAGAGATATGTAGTGTGAGCACACATTTAGAGACACACTAGTGTGAGCACACATTTAGAGACACACTAATGTGAGCACATATTTAGAGACACACTAGTGTGAGCACACATTTAGAGACACACTAGTGTGAGCACACATTTAGAGACACACTAGTGTGAGCACATATTTGGAGACACACTAGTGTGAGCACATATTTAGAGATATGTAGTGTGAGCACACATTTAGAGACACACTAATGTGAGCACACATTTAGAGACACACTAGTGTGAGCACACATTTAGAGACACACTAGTGTGAGCACATATTTGGAGACACACTAGTGTGAGCACATATTTAGAGATATGTAGTGTGAGCACACATTTAGAGACACACTAGTGTGAGCACACATTTAGAGACACACTAGTGTGAGCACATATTTGGAGACACACTAGTGTGAGCACATATTTGGAGATATGTAGTGTGAGCACACATTTAAAGACACACTAGTGTGAGCACACATTTAGAGACACACTAGTGTGAGCACATATTTGGAGACACACTAGTGTGAGCACATATTTGGAGATATGTAGTGTGAGCACACATTTAGAGACACACTAGTGTGAGCACACATTTAGCGACACACTAGTGTGAGCACACATTTGGAGACACACTAGTGTGAGCACACATTTGGAGATATGTAGTGTGAGCACACATTTAGAGACACACTAGTGTGAGCACACATTTAGAGACACACTAGTGTGAGCACACATTTGGAGACACACTAGTGTGAGCACATATTTGGAGATATGTAGTGTGAGCACACATTTAGAGACACACTAGTGTGAGCACACATTTAGAGACACACTAGTGTGAGCACACATTTGGAGACACACTAGTGTGAGCACATATTTGGAGATATGTAGTGTGAGCACACATTTAGAGACACACTAGTGTGAGCACACATTTAGAGACACACTAGTGTGAGCACACATTTAGAGACACACTGGTGTGAGCACACATTTAGAGACACACTAGTGTGAGCACACATTTAGAGACACACTAGTGTGAGCACACATTTAGAGACACACTGGTGTGAGCACACATTTAGAGACACACTGGTGTGAGCTGGTCTTTTCACTTCTACTGAAATATGCATTTCGTGATCAGGATGGTGGTATATACATTCACTCACGCTCAGATGGCGGCCTCTACAATGCTCAGAGATTGAAGGCTAAGACCAAAATTAGGAGGGTACTGATCAGAGAGTTGCTTTTTGCAGATGATGCTGCAGTTACGACCCACTCTGAGGAAGAATTGCAATGTCTACTATCTGCATTCTCCAATGCTTGTTCTGAATTTGGTTTAACAATTAGCAAAAAGAAGACACAGATTATGTCACAGGGTGCACATGGGGTACCATCAATCTTTATTGACGACGCCGAACTAGAGATAGTAGACCATTTTACATATCTAGGATCAGTGGTAAATAGCAAATTATCCCTAGATCAGGAAATCAACATCCGGATTGGTAAGGCAGCAACAACAATGAACAGGTTAAGAAAAAGAGTCTGGGAGAACAGGAAGCTTACTGCCAAAACAAAAGTCCTTGTCTATCAAGCCTGTGTCCTTAGTACTCTTCTCTATGGCAGTGAAACCTGGACAACCTACTCACACCAAGAGAACAATTTAAACAGCTTTCATATGCGGTGTCTGCGAAGAATTCTTGGTATTAAGTGGCAAGACAAAATCACAAATACTGAAGTATTGGAAAGATCAGGTTGTGTGACAGTTTATTCCATGCTCAGTCTTCGTAGACTTAGATGGATAGGACATCTTAGGAGGATGGATGATGGTAGAATACCAAAGGATATCTTTTTTGGTGAATTACAGATGGGTAAGAGATCTCAGGGTCGGCCTCTACTACGATACAAAGATGTGTGTAAGCGGGACATGATTGATACAGGCATTGATAATGCACATTGGGAGCAAGTCGCCGCTGAACGTGTTGCATGGAGGGCAAATATCAGAAATGGAATAAAGTCAAAGGAGAAAATTATTGCAGAAAAGTCACACACCAAGCGTTTGAGACGTAAGATGGTGCATGATGGTGGAAATGACCACGTGTTCACATGCACCCACTGTGAACGGACATTTACAGCGCAAATTGGCCTTATCAGTCACACTCGCTACCGCCATAGTTAAAAGTTATTATGCCTTTTTAAAGCACAAACTATCGTCTGTCAAGACGGCAAGGTGCCAATGGTGTGAGCACACATTTAGAGACACACTAGTGTGAGCACACATTTGGAGACACACTAGTGTGAGCACACATTTGGAGACACACTAGTGTGAGCACATATTTGGAGATATGTAGTGTGAGCACACATTTAGAGACACACTGGTGTGAGCACACATTTAGAGACACACTAGTGTGAGCACACATTTGGAGACACACTAGTGTGAGCACATATTTAGAGATATGTAGTGTGAGCACACATTTAGAGACACACTAGTGTGAGCACACATTTAGAGACACACTAGTGTGAGCACACATTTGGAGACACACTAGTGTGAGCACATATTTGGAGATATGTAGTGTGAGCACACATTTAGAGACACACTAGTGTGAGCACACATTTGGAGACACACTAGTGTGAGCACATATTTGGAGATATGTAGTGTGAGCACACATTTAGAGACACACTGGTGTGAGCACACATTTAGAGACACACTAGTGTGAGCACACATTTGGAGACACACTAGTGTGAGCACATATTTAGAGATATGTAGTGTGAGCACACATTTAGAGACACACTAGTGTGAGCACACATTTAGAGACACTCTAGTGTGAGCACACATTTAGAGACACACTGGTGTGAGCACACATTTAGAGACACACTGGTGTGAGCACACATTTAGAGACACACTAGTGTGAGCACACATTTAGAGACACACTAGTGTGAGCACACATTTAGAGACACACTGGTGTGAGCACACATTTAGAGACACACTGGTGTGAGCACACATTTAGAGACACACTAGTGTGAGCACACATTTGGAGACACACTAGTGTGAGCATACATTTAGAGACACACTAGTGTGAGCACACATTTGGAGACACACTAGTGTGAGCACATATTTGGAGATATGTAGTGTGAGCACACATTTGGAGACACACTAGTGTGAGCACACATTTGGAGACACACTAGTGTGAGCACACATTTAGAGACACACTAGTGTGAGCACATATTTGGAGACACACTAGTGTGAGCACATATTTGGAGATATGTAGTGTGAGCACACATTTAGAGACACACTGGTGTGAGCACACATTTAGAGACACACTAGTGTGAGCACATATTTGGAGATATGTAGTGTGAGCACACATTTAGAGACACACTAGTGTGAGCACACATTTAGAGACACACTAGTGTGAGCACACATTTAGAGACACACTAGTGTGAGCACATATTTGGAGATATGTAGTGTGAGCACACATTTAGAGACACACTGGTGTGAGCACACATTTAGAGACACACTAGTGTGAGCACACATTTAGAGACACACTAGTGTGAGCACATATTTGGAGACACACTAGTGTGAGCACATATTTGGAGACACACTAGTGTGAGCACATATTTGGAGATATGTAGTGTGAGCACACATTTAGAGACACACTGGTGTGAGCACACATTTAGAGACACACTAGTGTGAGCACATATTTGGAGATATGTAGTGTGAGCACACATTTAGAGACACACTGGTGTGAGCACACATTTAGAGACACACTAGTGTGAGCACACATTTAGAGACACACTAGTGTGAGCACATATTTGGAGACACACTAGTGTGAGCACATATTTGGAGATATGTAGTGTGAGCACACATTTAGAGACACACTGGTGTGAGCACACATTTAGAGACACACTAGTGTGAGCACACATTTAGAGACACACTAGTGTGAGCACATATTTGGAGACACACTAGTGTGAGCACACATTTAGAGACACACTAGTGTGAGCACACATTTAGAGACACACTAGTGTGAGCACATATTTGGAGATATGTAGTGTGAGCACACATTTAGAGACACACTGGTGTGAGCACACATTTAGAGACACACTAGTGTGAGCACATATTTGGAGACACACTAGTGTGAGCACACATTTAGAGACACACTAGTGTGAGCACACATTTAGAGACACACTAGTGTGAGCACACATTTAGAGACACACTAGTGTGAGCACATATTTGGAGATATGTAGTGTGAGCACACATTTAGAGACACACTAGTGTGAGCACACATTTAGAGACACACTAGTGTGAGCACATATTTGGAGACACACTAGTGTGAGCACATATTTGGAGATATGTAGTGTGAGCACACATTTAGAGACACACTGGTGTGAGCACACATTTAGAGACACACTAGTGTGAGCACATATTTGGAGATATGTAGTATGAGCACATATTTGGAGATATGTAGTGTGAGCACACATTTAGAGACACACTAGTGTGAGCACATATTTGGAGATATGTAGTGTGAGCACACATTTAGAGACACACTGGTGTGAGCACACATTTAGAGACACACTAGTGTGAGCACACATTTAGAGACACACTAGTGTGATCACATATTTGGAGACACAATAGTGTGAGCACACATTTAGAGACACACTAGTGTGAGCACATATTTGGAGACACACTAGTGTGAGCACATATTTGGAGATATGTAGTGTGAGCACACATTTAGAGACACACTGGTGTGAGCACACATTTAGAGACACACTAGTGTGAGCACATATTTGGAGATATGTAGTGTGAGCACACATTTAGAGACACACTGGTGTGAGCACACATTTAGAGACACACTAGTGTGAGCACATATTTGGAGATATGTAGTGTGAGCACACATTTAGAGACACACTGGTGTGAGCACACATTTAGAGACACACTAGTGTGAGCACACATTTAGAGACACACTAGTGTGAGCACACATTTAGAGACACACTAGTGTGAGCACACATTTAGAGACACACTAGTGTGAGCACACATTTGGAGACACACTAGTGTGAGCACACATTTAGAGACACACTAGTGTGAGCACACATTTAGAGACACACTAGTGTGAGCACATATTTGGAGACACACTAGTGTGAGCACATATTTGGAGACACACTAGTGTGAGCACATATTTGGAGATATGTAGTGTGAGCACACATTTAGAGACACACTGGTGTGAGCACACATTTAGAGACACACTAGTGTGAGCACACATTTAGAGACACACTGGTGTGAGCACACATTTAGAGACACACTAGTGTGAGCACATATTTGGAGATATGTAGTGTGAGCACACATTTAGAGACACACTGGTGTGAGCACACATTTAGAGACACACTAGTGTGAGCACACATTTAGAGACACACTAGTGTGAGCACACATTTAGAGACACACTAGTGTGAGCACATATTTGGAGACACACTAGTGTGAGCACATATTTGGAGATATGTAGTGTGAGCACACATTTAGAGACACACTGGTGTGAGCACACATTTAGAGACACACTAGTGTGAGCACATATTTGGAGATATGTAGTGTGAGCACACATTTAGAGACACACTAGTGTGAGCACACATTTAGAGACACACTAATGTGAGCACATATTTGGAGACACACTAGTGTGAGCACATATTTGGAGATATGTAGTGTGAGCACACATTTAGAGACACACTGGTGTGAGCACACATTTAGAGACACACTGGTGTGAGCACACATTTAGAGACACACTAGTGTGAGCACATATTTGGAGATATGTAGTGTGAGCACACATTTAGAGACACACTGGTGTGAGCACACATTTAGAGACACACTAGTGTGAGCACACATTTAGAGACACACTAGTGTGAGCACATATTTGGAGACACACTAGTGTGAGCACACATTTAGAGACACACTGGTGTGAGCACCCATTCACTTGTTTGTTCTCTCCTGATGTTTCTTCTGTTCTGATTTCTATATTTTATTCTCTCGCTCGCTCTCTTTGAACTCAAGCGTAGTCCATACACGTCCTACTGCATCTAGTGCATTCGACTGATTTTTGCTTCTCGATTAGCTTTCTCTGTTACGATTGTCCCTCCGCCATTAGGCGAACCCACTCCGACTTGTGATTTACGTCCCTACGTCAAGGATGAAAAGGCAACATTTTAGTCCACTTCTAATTACTCTTATTTTCTTCGCAATTTTTGTTGTCTTCTGTTTTATGTGACCATAACATGTTTGTTAGTTTATCATTTCCGTTGTCCTCAAATTTCTTTTGTCTTCAATTCTCTGCTGTTGTCGCGAAACGCCAGTGCGTCTCAGACGGGACAACACAGTACCAACTCTGCCCCACCCCGTCTCGGCAGCTAGGCCACATTTTATCGCGGGTGAGAGGGGAATTTCCGAGTGAAAGAGTTGGGACCGTCTTCTGGGTCCTAGAGATGTTGTGTATCGGGATTGTCATGAACTTCACGGGGTTCCCGAGAATCATAACTCAACTCTTTGAGTGTGCGTAGATCTGTTCTGTTGTAATTCGCACACTCTGCTAAAACTTGGGGAATACTGGGTTGCCTTCACTTTCGTGAGGTAATGCTCGGAAGTTTTCGGCAGACTCCGGAGAGTGTGTTCTTCGGGAGTTGACACGAAGAGGCCATTCGGTAGTCAGTCATCAAGAAGGAAGGTCGCTTCTGTAGCCAGCTGTATAATTGACATCACGAAGATCCGGAGAATGCTCTACATAGGTTGTTGAAGCCATCCTTTCACGGCCAGGTCCGCCAGCTGTAATCTGTGCAACTCTTATAGAGATTGATCTACAGTGGTGGCATTGTTGTCATTGAGACGTGGGGCCGTGTCTTTGACCAGCTGTATCATGTTGTAATTTTGGGGCTCCAGAGGGAACCTACAGCCCAGAGCTTGATGAACCTACCGGGTTGATGTCTGTTGCATAGTGTTCCTAAACTTTAAAAGTAACACACTTGTATAGTTGGCGTCGCTTAACTATAGTTGGTATTTCAGTGGTGAGTCAATTCTTGATCAGGTCGGCCAGTTGCGCCGTATCCTGTGCTCTAACCGATATTTACACGTTGACCTAGCGTCAGCGGACATCAGCTGTTGGTTAAACAGGCATGCTAGCTGTGTAGCAGGCCTGTGTGTGTACTGGGACTAGATTAAGCTGAGAACGGTGTTCAACAGACAAGACGGAATGTATTTTGCTAGCCAGTAGTGGATCAGTCTGGTTGATGCAAATTAACAATGCATTCGATGCAATATCTCAATAATGGAGTACCTGAGGGAATTATTGTTATGGCAGAAGAATTCCTCTTGAACAGGGCTTTAATTTGATTCCCTTAATGAATATGGTGACATTGGTATGTTTCGATCATCATCTGGTGGCGTGTTTGAAACCAGTACTTGTCAAGCACTCGTGTGACGAGGGAGAACCACTTGCAATACTCATTACGGTGAACCCCAAATATGTAGGAGGCTATAAGCTGGGAAGTTGTTATCGACCTATGGGCCTGTTGTTATTTAACTGGGCTTAGTCAGAAGGGGGAAAGATATCTTCACACCTACTAGGGATTGAACCGTGGGCCAGTATAGCGGTGGAGGAAACACCCACTCACTTATCGCGTGGATATTTCATCAGTGTTGTGTGACTCTACAGTTCCTTTACTGAGAAAGGAATACTTTGTCATGCGGGTCTATCTTTCTATTGTCTCTATACTTTCATCGGAACCAGATTGTATGGGATTTTGAGTTGACGCAATTCCTAGGCAGCCAAAGGAATTTATTAAGGTGATGTGTGTCCATATATTCATACACCCACACATAACAGAAATCAAGGTATCCGAGGCAGAAAGGTGGGAAGCGACAAACACAAGAACCCGAAACTCTTCTGTTGTTTGTCTGGTCTTTCATTGAGTATTTCAGGTTAGTTATCAATGTAGCTTGAGTATCTTCCATTAACCTTGGAGGTGTAATGGAGTACTGACCTGAGGTATCCTAATATACTTATCTACTTTCCTGAGGGGACAAAATGGTGATTAGGAAGGATGATCCAGGCCATAATACTTGATGATTTTCATAGGAGGTATGGATTTCTGCCATCCTCATGAATGGATCCTTTCATCATATCTACTATCAATTAGGTATAAGACTTGTGGCTGGAAAGCTACTGACTTACGTTGGGATTACCAGGAGTCGTAACTTAACCCGTCGGTGAGACATGTCTGGAAAGTCAGACATAATACTATTGTGGTCTGAGCTGGAGGAACTGACCACAATAAAGTTGATGTTAGTGTGGATACATGTTGATAAAGTGTGTATTGTGCAAGGGTGTGATGGATGTGTACACCTGGCATGTTATTGCTTACAGGAACCCTTTGGATGTTGCTGTGGGCGAGTGCCCTTTATTGTTACTGGTTGCCGTTCCTGTGGGCGAGTGCCCGTTGCGGTGTGCTGTTGACACATTGCTGATTCCTGAGTGCCTATTTGCAGTGGTCTGTATGCTGTGACTTTCGTTTGTGCTAAAAGCCAAGTGACTAGTGGCTGTTGAACTTGAATTTTACAAATTACGAGGCACCAGGGGGCATCATACGGGATCAGGTGAATGTGTCTTACCACCTAGTTCTGCACACTGACATTCAATACTACACTGACATACCTATGTGGGATGACGAGAATGTCAATCAGACTACTCTCACCCAATTGACTGTTCATTGCTGTATGTCTGTCTGTTGGTTTGTTCATCTGTGTGTTCAAGTCAGAATCTCCAATAAAGATTCTAGATTTGCCTTTTATAAGGTTGTTCTATTATAGTCAGTTAGGTGTCTTCTTGTGTCCACAGTCGTCATATGGGTAGTGTCATCCGTGAACCGTCCTGGGGACAATTGATGTAAAGGGTAGACAAAGGTTAATTTAGAACCCAAATGAAAATATATGGGCAACCACCGAGAACCAGGCCGGTGTTGTCCCACGACAGCTGTCTTGTAGTTTATTGTGTCTTCTCATTTATGGTACCTTCTACTTTATGCCACCCTATTCGGGTCTCTTCTCAAATCATCTCATATAATCTTTTTCCTCTTGTGCCTTGCGATGTCGAAGTGAAGCATAAACAGCGGGAGACTGCCCGTTTATGGACTTCATATATCGAGATTCCAATAGACTCTGATTTTCCCTCTGTCTATCTGTTACAAGATCGGTCTTTTCTTCTTGTTTCATTTGGTCTGTACATCAATGCTTGTGTGGTATAGTGTCAGCTAGTAGTTAATGTGACCGAACCATTTCATTGCTGATTTCTTATTAAACCTGGCGGTACAATCACCACCTCATTTTCTAACCTATGTTGCAGTGCGATTTCTCTGTGTTCTGATCCATGTTGCCTTTCAATTGATGTCGTCTTTTATGACGTCAGTTGCTTATGGGTCACTAAATGCAGTGCCATAACTCCCGAAAGAAAGGGCCCAGGGTTCGAAATTAACTGAGGCAGTTTAGTGGCAAAGCGCTGTGCGTTGAATTAGTTGGTATGAACGTTGGTAATTTAGAAAGTAAGCCCAAACTTCTTAACGAAAAATTGCTTAGAAGACCATAAACAGTCAATAAATGCTGAGCCTGAATGCAAAGTCCTAAAAAGAGCACGCAACTATCTTTTAACACTAAGTGATAATATTTCGATGAAACCCTTCTTCAACATAAAAAAGAATCAACAAGATCGAATTCATTGCACTGGGTTTTATCCCGTATAGCTCGTTGGCTTTCCTCAGGGTATCCTGCTGACAGCGTCGCACACAACGCAAACTCCGTAGATCCGGCGAAGACGCCCATGAGTCCAAGAAAATTGCAAGACCTAGGTCGAAATCGTACCCATAACATGTGGTCCGCGAGGAATGCGGTGTAACCACGTGGCCACGGAGACACGCTCCTACGACAAGAAGGATACGATGAAGAAAGGTCTGGAACAAGAAGAACAATGGCAAATCTCTCCAGAGTCTAGCCCAGAATGAATGAACGAGCCAACGAACAACTTTATGTTCAAACGGTCACAAATTGGGCACGCAGGCAAGTTTTATATTCGGTCCTCCCAAACACTCATCTTTCATAGATCAATAATGATCTATTGTGCATCTTACATTCGCATGGAAAAATAAAACATTGTTAATTGAATGCTGTGACTATAAACAATGCATATTGCCACGTTATCAGACAATTAGAGGGAAGCTCTCTCTCTCTCTCTCTCTCTCTCTCTCTCTCTCTGTCTATCTCTCTGTCTCTCTCTCTGTCTCTCTCTCTGTCTCTGTCTCTCTCTCTGTCTCTCTCTGTCTCTCCCTTTCTCTCTCTCTATCTCTCTCTATCTCTCTCTATCTCTCTCGATCTCTCTCGCTCTCTCTATCTCTCTCTATCTCTCTCTATCTTTCTCTCTCTCTTTCTCTCTCTCTCCCTTTCTCTCTCTCTCCCTTTCTCTCTCTCTACCTTTCTCTCTCTCTCTCTCTCACACACACACACGCACAGACGCTCATATTTTGCATAAATACATAACATACATACATATATACATACCTCCATTGGCACCTTGCCGTCTTGACAGACGATAGTTTGTGCTTTAAAAAAAGGCATAATAACTTTTAACTATGGCGGTAGCGAGTGTGACTAATAAGGCCAATTTGCGCTGTAAATGTCCGTTCACAGTGGGTGCATGTGAACACGTGGTCATTTCCACCATCATGCACCATCTTACGTCTCAAACGCTTGGTGTGTGACTTTTCTGCAATAATTTTCTCCTTTGACTTTATTCCGTTTCTGATATTTGCCCTCCATGCAACACGTTCAGCGGCGACTTGCTCCCAATGTGCATTATCAATGCCTGTATCAATCATGTCCCGCTTACACACATCTTTGTATCGTAGTAGAGGCCGACCCTGAGATCTCTTACCCATCTGTAATTCACCAAAAAAGATATCCTACATACATACCTACATTCACACATTCATACATACATACATCATTTTCACAAACTCTCACAGTTTACACCCACTCAATAACACACAAATACACACTCCTTCGTATGCTCACTCACCTATACCCACTCACCTCCACAATACAATAACTATCCTCTTCTATTAATATCCCCTCTTACCCTTTTACCTGAAGCGACCCCCCACCCCCCCCCCCCACCCCAACACCTTCCCCACACCGTGCCTGCAATCTCTTCCGTGATACTACTCTCCCTGCCCCATGCTAATTTAAATACCCAAGCTCATAATTCGTCTATTAAAATTCCATTAAATCTTTTGATTCACTAGAAATTTCTGTGGAAAGTTCCAATTTCCGTCCTACCCCAGCGAACAAACCATACTGGTTGTCGCCCTTAAACAAGTTCCGCCATCTTCTATTGTACTGCTTGTTGAAGGCAAGCCCAGGAGTGCGGAGTGTTGAATGACATTCTAAAGGGAGGAGACGGATTCAACTGATTTCATGGCGCCTTATTCTCAAACCGGCTTATTTTTCCGTAATTAATTTTCCAGGCCCCGCCTCTCTCATTAGCGGTTGGCGCGCTGTTGTCAATCACATCTCCCCGGGGATGCTAAGCCGCGGAGCTACTGGCGAACCATCCTTTATTCAATTCCCTGGGGCTTACATTAACTCAAATTAGCAAAGTGTTAAGTTATACATTCAGCCTTCTCAAGTGTCCCTTAAGAATGTTTCAGGACAAGAAAAACTAAAGAGAATTCTGCCCAGTTCAGGATCTCTTGCTTACAGTGGTCCTTCGACATGATGTATGTATCTCGTTAGGTGCTGGGTAACAAGTGGGTGACATACTTCTTGTCCCCAAGCCCCCTGCTGTTTTACCTCCTTTCTCGATGTAGTAAATATTAGTTTCCTTGTGTGTTCTGATTCGTTGTAGTAAATGTAAATGCGTGAATATTATTCCCTTTCTTTTGTTCATACATAACTGATGAATAAACTTTGAAAGAAAAACACTCTTACAGATTGTTAAATACTCTAACAAGAACGTGTCAGGTAACAAATTAACTAAACATTCCTTGCAATAAAATATAATATCTATTTCCATATGAAAGAAACAACGGTTATGAATGCCAGAAGCACAATATAATTCAACATATTTACTGGCTTGCACTGCAGGGAGTGACCAGAAGATCTTGTCGATACTCGGTAATCCCAGGTCAGGCCAAACGGAAACGTAATCAGAGTCCTAAAGGCATCATTAGTATTTGGACTCTTCGCTGGCTGCTGAAGATGAGGAGATAGCACGTCTGGGAATATCCTGCGTGCTGTGATTTCGCATTTTCACTAACCTCTACTGGATTGCAAGAATGTTGAACACCGAATGATGCTAATAGCTGAATATACGACCCACTGTAGTAAGTCTAGGGTAATGTCGAAGAGGTCATACGATGTGCATCAATCTTCTACAAAGCATCACTATCTTCAGATATTGAGAAGATTCTCGATAGGGTGGACATTGAATCTGAAACCGATGAAATCAACCTGATCACTAGCCAACTCAAGGAAAAGAGTCTTGAGGAACGTATAGTAGAAGGTTCCACGAGGTTAGCTTTAGTCACACCAGGTGGTCATGTGGCTAGTGCTGCTGCTTCCCCAGCAGGAGGTGTTGCCCCAGCAGGAGGTGTTGCCCCAGCAGGAGGGACTGACTCAGCAGGAGGTGTTGCCCCAGCAGGAGGTGTTGCCCCAGCAGGAGGTGTTGCCCCAGCAGGAGGTGTTGCCCCAGCAGGAGGTGTTGCCCCAGCAGGAGGTGTTGCCCCAGCATGAGGGACTGACTCAGCAGGAGGTGTTGCCCCAGCAGGAGGTGTTGCCCCAGCAGGAGGTGTTGCCCCAGCAAGAGGGACTGACTCAGCA
>OY992877.1:211299763-211306747 GCA_963921405.1 Cepaea hortensis | reverse complement strand
ACCACATGTTGTGTACCATGGTTGGTATGTAGTAATTTCTCTGCTGCTATCTTGATTGCCTCAATTTCATCATCATAGTTATGGCAGTACTTTCCTGTTGGAACTCTGGTCATGTCCCTAGTATTATTTGGGTATTCTATGTACACTCCAGCTCCACCATTTCGAACAGCATTTTGTGCTGACCCATCTGTGTTGACTCGGATCCAGAGATCTTGTGGGTATTCGTCATCAAGAAGCTTAGCGTGGCTGTTTTGCGCTGTACACTGGTCCGTTCTTCCTTGTCAAATATTCCTCTCACTTTTGTCTGGATTTGTAGTGATAGTCTATGTTCACCTTTCCATGGTGTTCGCTCTGGAATAGTTGTCAGGGGAATGACAACTGTGAGCAGATATATTGATAACGTTCAAATTAACGTTCAATATTTGGACCAAAACTTTGAATGCCTACCAATATTGGTGTGAACCCACTTAGAGGGAGACATGTCGATGTTTACTATGTCTGCAAGATGATGTCTGCATTAGGACAGATAAATGACTGAAGACACTCATTTCTTTCAGTCAGGTGCCGGGAATCCCTTTATTGTTCGACAGGAATGTGCAATTAAAACCCTTCCGACAGTCAGTGAGAGAGAGAGAGAGAGAGAGAGAGAGAGAGAGATAGAGAGAGAGAGAGAGAGAGAGAGAGAGAGAGAGAGAGAGAGAGAGAGAGAGTGATGTGAACTTATATATAAAAAACACACCATTGTACATATGTAGGTTAATATGTATATGTTCTGTACTATGTAGGTTCGTATTGTATGTTTATATGAATATATATACATGTATGTTATGACATGTGTTGACAAATAAGGTACTACCATCTCCATTTGCTTAAATGTCAGCTCTCATAGAAACCACGGACAGCCACCAATCCTCTCACATGACGCTAGTGTAAGGACCCATTTGGAATCCTCTACAAGCTGCAAGTGCAACGCGTCACACCGTGGAGCCTAATGCTAATCTGCGTCGTTGTAATTGGATCATACAAGTATGAGACCAGTATTTGTTTGATGATATTTTTGCCATTTTCTCATTCGCCATCCTCTTATAGCATAGCAACATCGTTAGCTTAAATAATCATTGATTTGTCTAATTTTATTGAATGATAATGACACGGTAGTATTATTTTAGACTCATAATTCGTCCATATTTCTAACAGTATGTAAATGTTTTTGTAACTTAAGGGCTTTACACTCCTTTACATGTCTGTTAGTGAGGGTTCAAGTATATCTTTGCAGGAGGGTTATACGTCACAGAGGTGCATTGCCTGTACAGCTAGTTTGGACCAGGCTTATCCTGCATATCTTAATTCCTCTTTCTCACTCCTTGAGGTACCAAGAGAAGCTACATCTATCTTTCAATTTTTGGCTGCTTTCCTTTTATCCAGGGACTTTTTCTTCTACCAGCAAATAAAAGACATTTGTACCGAATTTGCTCTCTGGGAACTGTGGTAATTAGTCACCGAGCTACCTAGTCAATCTGTCAGCAACTGGGCTGCACGCCGGCAGGTACTGGCACCTGGTCGTCTTAACAGGCGATAGTTTGTTTCATTGTGCTTCACAGAAGGCATAATAACCTCTCCAAAGCACAAAGCCTTGGCTGAATTATAGAGACCATTTTTTTTGCCCATGCAACATGATCATTCTCTCCGCATGCCCAATTTACTCCAGAAGAAAGGTAACACCAAAACATCTGGAACACGTCCAGCTGCAGAAGCTACCGGATCAGAAAAATATTGTTCTAACAGTCCACCTGTTGGACCTTCGAATCTAGACCAGTTTCTAGCCAAGGCTTTAGGCGTGGTGATCCAGGCCATGACATTTAGTCTGTAGGTTGCATTTCCTCGCAATATATATATATATATATATATATATATATATATATATATGTGTGTGTGTGTGTGTGTATATATATATATATATATATGCGCGGTTGGAAATCGTAAATTTGAATTTAGTTCTACAGGTAAGCTGTAGAGAACATTCCTGTCTGATGATTACATCTGTACCTACGATGACCCCGTTATAGTGGTTCATTTGGAGACACACTAGTGTGAGCACATATTTGGAGACACACTGGTGTGAGCACATATTTGGAGACATGTAGTGTGAGCACATATTTAGAGATGCACTAGTGTGAGCACAT
Organism: Cepaea hortensis; assembly: GCA_963921405.1. Lineage (NCBI taxonomy): Eukaryota > Metazoa > Mollusca > Gastropoda > Stylommatophora > Helicidae > Cepaea > Cepaea hortensis. The sequence goes on along the minus strand of OY992877.1, from coordinate 211,304,564 downwards.
ATTTGGAGATATGTAGTGTGAGCACATATTTAGAGACACACTGGTGTGAGCACATATTTAGAGACACACTGGTGTGAGCACATATTTGGAGACATGTAGTGTGAGCACATATTTAGAGATACACTAGTGTGAGCACATATTTGGAGACATGTAGTGTGAGCACATATTTAGAGATGCACTAGTGTGAGCACATATTTGGAGACATGTAGTGTGAGCACATATTTAGAGATGCACTAGTGTGAGCACATATTTGGAGATATGTAGTGTGAGCATATATTTAGAGACACACTAGTGTGAGCACATATTTGGAGATATGTAGTGTGAGCACATATTTAGAGACACACTGGTGTGAGCACATATTTAGAGACACACTGGTGTGAGCACATATTTGGAGACATGTAGTGTGAGCACATATTTAGAGACACACTAGTGTGAGCACATATTTGGAGACATGTAGTGTGAGCACATATTTGGAGACACACTGGTGTGAGCACATATTTGGAGATATGTAGTGTGAGCACATATTTAGAGACACACTGGTGTGAGCACATATTTGGAGACATGTAGTGTGAGCACATATTTAGAGATGCACTAGTGTGAGCACATATTTGGAGATATGTAGTGTGAGCACACATTTAGAGACACACTGGTGTGAGCACATATTTAGAGATGCACTAGTGTGAGCACATATTTGGAGATATGTAGTTTGAGCACATATTTAGAGACACACTGGTGTGAGCACATATTTGGAGACATGTAGTGTGAGCACATATTTAGAGACGCACTAGTGTGAGCACATATTTGGAGATATGTAGTGTGAGCACATATTTAGAGACACACTGGTGTGAGCACATATTTGGAGACATGTAGTGTGAGCACATATTTAGAGATGCACTAGTGTGAGCACATATTTGGAGATATGTAGTGTGAGCACATATTTAGAGATGCACTAGTGTGAGCACATATTTGGAGATATGTAGTGTGAGCACATATTTAGAGACACACTAGTGTGAGCACACATTTAGAGATGCACTAGTGTGAGCACATATTTAGAGACACACTGGTGTGAGCACATATTTAGAGATGCACTAGTGTGAGCACATATTTAGAGATGCACTAGTGTGAGCACATATTTAGAGATGCACTAGTGTGAGCACATATTTGGAGATATGTAGTGTGAGCACATATTTAGAGATGCACTAGTGTGAGCACATATTTGGAGATATGTAGTGTGAGCACATATTTAGAGACACACTAGTGTGAGCACACATTTAGAGATGCACTAGTGTGAGCACATATTTAGAGACACACTAGTGTGAGCACATATTTAGAGATGCACTAGTGTGAGCACATATTTAGAGATGCACTAGTGTGAGCACATATTTAGAGACACACTAGTGTGAGCACATATTTGGAGATGCACTAGTGTGAGCACATATTTGGAGATATGTAGTGTGAGCACATATTTAGAGATGCACTAGTGTGAGCACATATTTGGAGATATGTAGTGTGAGCACATATTTAGAGACACACTGGTGTGAGCACATATTTAGAGATGCACTAGTGTGAGCACATATTTAGAGACACACTGGTGTGAGCACATATTTAGAGATGCACTAGTGTGAGCACATATTTGGAGATATGTAGTGTGAGCACATATTTAGAGACACACTAGTGTGAGCACATATTTGGAGACATGTAGTGTGAGCACATATTTAGAGATGCACTAGTGTGAGCACATATTTGGAGATATGTAGTGTGAGCACACATTTAGAGACACACTGGTGTGAGCACATATTTAGAGATGCACTAGTGTGAGCACATATTTAGAGACACACTGGTGTGAGCACATATTTAGAGATGCACTAGTGTGAGCACATATTTGGAGATATGTAGTGTGAGCACATATTTAGAGACACACTGGTGTGAGCACATATTTGGAGACATGTAGTGTGAGCACATATTTAGAGATGCACTAGTGTGAGCACATATTTAGAGACACACTGGTGTGAGCACATATTTAGAGATGCACTAGTGTGAGCACATATTTGGAGATATGTAGTGTGAGCACACATTTAGAGACACACTGGTGTGAGCACATATTTAGAGATGCACTAGTGTGAGCACATATTTAGAGACACACTGGTGTGAGCACATATTTAGAGATGCACTAGTGTGAGCACATATTTGGAGATATGTAGTGTGAGCACATATTTAGAGACACACTAGTGTGAGCACATATTTGGAGATATGTAGTGTGAGCACATATTTAGAGATGCACTAGGGTGAGCACATATTTGGAGATATGTAGTGTGAGCACATATTTAGAGACACACTGGTGTGAGCACATATTTGGAGATATGTAGTGTGAGCACATATTTAGAGATGCACTAGTGTGAGCACATATTTGGGGATATGTAGTGTGAGCACATATTTAGAGATGCACTAGTGTGAGCACATATTTGGAGATATGTAGTGTGAGCACATATTTAGAGATGCACTAGTGTGAGCACATATTTGGAGATATGTAGTGTGAGCACATATTTAGAGATGCACTAGTGTGAGCACATATTTGGAGATATGTAGTGTGAGCACACATTTAGAGACACACTGGTGTAGCACATATTTAGAGATGCACTAGTGTGAGCACATATTTGGAGATATGTAGTGTGAGCACATATTTAGAGACACACTGGTGTGAGCACATATTTGGAGACATGTAGTGTGAGCACATATTTAGAGATGCACTAGTGTGAGCACATATTTGGAGATATGTAGTGTGAGCACATATTTAGAGATGCACTAGTGTGAGCACATATTTGGAGATATGTAGTGTGAGCACATATTTAGAGATGCACTAGTGTGAGCACATATTTGGAGATATGTAGTGTGAGCACATATTTAGAGATGCACTAGTGTGAGCACATATTTGGAGATATGTAGTGTGAGCACATATTTAGAGACACACTAGTGTGAGCACATATTTGGAGACATGTAGTGTGAGCACATATTTAGAGATGCACTAGTGTGAGCACATATTTGGAGATATGTAGTGTGAGCACATATTTAGAGACACACTGGTGTGAGCACATATTTGGAGACATGTAGTGTGAGCACATATTTAGAGATGCACTAGTGTGAGCACATATTTGGAGATATGTATTGTGAGCACATATTTAGAGATGCACTAGTGTGAGCACATATTTGGAGATATGTAGTGTGAGCACACATTTAGAGACACACTGGTGTGAGCACATATTTAGAGATGCACTAGTGTGAGCACATATTTGGAGACACACTGGTGTGAGCACATATTTAGAGATGCACTAGTGTGAGCACATATTTGGAGATGTGTGGTGTGAGCACATATTTGGAGATGTGTGGTGTGAGCACACATTTAAAGACACACTAGTGTGAGCACACATTTAAAGACACACTGGTGTGAGCACACATTTAGAGACACACTAGTGTGAGCACACATTCACTTATTTGTTCTCTCCTACTGTTTCTTCTGCTCTGATTTCTATATTTTATTCTCTCGCTCGCTCTCTTTGAACTCAAGCGTAGTCCATACACGTCCTACTACATCTAGTGCATTCGACTGATTTTTGCGTCTGGATTAGCTTTCTCTTTTACGATTGTCCCTCCGCCATTAGGCGAACCCACTCCGACTTGTGATTTACGTCCCTACGTCAAGGACGAAAAGGCAACATTTTAGTCCACTTCTAATTACTCTTATTTTCTTCGTAATTTTTGTTGTCTTCTGTTTTATGTGACCATAACATGTTTGTTAGTTTATCATTTCCGTTGTCCTCAAATTTCTTTTGTCTTCAATTCTCTGCTGTTGTCGCGAAACGCCAGTGCGTCTCAGACGGGACAACACAGTACCAACTCTGCCCCACCCCGTCTCGGCAGCTAGGCCACATTTTATGGCGGGTGAGAGGGGAATTTCCGAGTGAAAGAGTTGGGACCGTCTTCTGGGTCCTAGATATGTTGTGTATCGGGATTGTCATGAACTTCACGGGGTTCCCGAGAATCATAACTCAACTCTTTGAGTGTGCGTAGATCTGTTCTGTTGTAATTCGCACACTCTGCTAAAACTTGGGGAATACTGGGTTGCCTTCACTTTCGTGAGGCAATGCTCGGAAGTTTTCGGCAGACTCCGGAGAGTGTGTTCTTCGGGAGTTGACACGAAGAGGCCATTCGGTAGTCAGTCATCAAGAAGGAAGGTCGCTTCTGTAGCCAGCTGTATAATTGACATCACGAAGATCCGGGGAATGCTCTACATAGGTTGTTGAAGCCATCCTTTCACGGCCAGGTCCGCCAGCTGTAATCTGTGCAACTCTTATAGAGATTGATCTACAGTGGTGGCATTGTTGTCATTGAGACGTGGGGCCGTGTCTTTGACCAGCTGTATCATGTTGTAATTTTGGGGCTCCAGAGGGAACCTACAGCCCAGAGCTTGATGAACCTACCGGGTTGATGTCTGTTGCATAGTGTTCCTAAACTTTAAAAGTAACACACTTGTATAGTTGGCGTCGCTTAACTATAGTTGGTATTTCAGTGGTGAGTCAATTCTTGATCAGGTCGGCCAGTTGCGCCGTATCCTGTGCTCTAACCGATATTTACACGTTGACCTAGCGTCAGCGGACATCAGCTGTTGGTTAAACAGGCATGCTAGCTGTGTAGCAGGCTTGTGTGTGTACTGGGACCTAGATTAAGCTGAGAACGGTGTTCAACAGACAAGACGGAATGTATTTTGCTAGCCAGTAGTGGATCAGTCTGGTTGAAGCAAATTAAC
>OY992877.1:211287263-211294763 GCA_963921405.1 Cepaea hortensis | reverse complement strand
ACTGTCCTAGCAGGAGATGTTGCCCCAGCAGGAGGTGTTGCCCCAGCAGGAGGGACTGTCCCAGCAGGAGGTGTTGCCCCAGCAGGAGGTGTTGCCCCAGCAGGAGGGACTGACTCAGCAGGAGGTGTTGTCCCAGCAAGAGGGACTGACTCAGCAGGAGATGTTGCCCCAGCATGAGGGACTGACTCAGCAGGAGATGTTGCCCCAGCATGAGGGACTGACTCAGCAGGAGATGCTATAGTCTCAGCAGGAGGGACTGCCCCAGCAGGGGTGTTGTCCCTGCAGGAGGAACTGCCCCAGCACGAGATGTTGTCCCAGCAAGAGGGTTTGTCCCATCACGAGGTGTTGTCCCTGCAGGAGGAACTGCCCCAGCACAACGTGTTGTCCCAGCAGGAGGAACTGCCCCAGTAGGGAATGCTTAAGCCTCAGAAGGAGAAGCATAGTCTCAGCAGGAGGGACTGCCCCAGCGGGAGGTGTTGCCCGAGCAGAAGATATTGTCCCAGCAGGAGGTATTGTCCCAGCATGAGGAATTGTCCCAGCAGGAGGTATTGTCCCAGCAGGAGGTATTGTCCCAGCAGGAGGTATTGTCCCAGCAGGAGGTATTGTCCCAGCAGGAGGTATTGTCCCAGCAGGAGGTGCTGTAGTCCCTGCAGACAGAGCTGCGTCCCTCTGCTGCAACTGCAGGCAGAAAAGAATAAAAGAAGAAGGGGACTGAAGAATCTGTCAACGACATGGACCTTGGACAGTTCCACTAAACAACAATTTTAGTCACATCTTGTTGAGTCTGACAAATACGGTGTTTGCACTCAACAGAAAAATAAATGTCCTGAGTTCGATTTAGGAATGCTTCTTTCACATCACGAGTAAAATTTGTTCTAAAGCCTCTCGAGGGTCATCGCTATGTAGCTCGTCATCTGTACGTTGCTCGTGGTGGGCGGCCTGGTGTTCTACAGAAAGAAACCGAGCCAGATGTGCAATGAATTCCATCCTCCAGACCTCGACATTAATGACAATGCAAAGCATGCTAGCGATAGATAGCACTACCATCCATCCATCATGTGCCATGCCGGTAAACGTGGGCGGTCATGTTTTGCCATCTCACTCGATCACCAGAGTCGTAGATCAGCTCCGTGTTCCTGTCTCGACCCTGCCACGTGGCCAAGCCATCCAGGTATTTACTTCTAAGTCTTCCCCTTGGTCTGTTCCCTTCGATCTTGCCAGTTGTCACCAAGTTCTCCAATTCATTTCTTCTCATAACATGCCCAAAAAATTGTGACTGTCTATGTCTAATGTCTCTAATCAGTTTACGATCTTCATTTGTTTCTTGAAGGACTCGTTCATTGGTTTTTCTGTCTGTCCATGGTATTCTTTGCATTTTCCTCAGAAACCACATTTCTGCAGCCATCAGATGTTTTTCAGCTTGACTGCTCATTGTCCAAGTTTCACATCCATATAAAAGTGCAGGTTCTGTGTAGCATCTCAACACTCTTTTTCTCGTTTCAATTGACATCTTTTTATTGGTCAGTATGTTTTTCGTCGTGCTACTTTTGCCATGGCGATTCTTGTTCTAATCTCTTCAAGGCATCTCCCATCAGATGTTATGACTGTTCCGAGATAATTGTACCTATTCACTTGTTGAAGCCGGTCTCTGTGGCTAAGGGATTGCGAACGCGGTTTGTGAGCCCGTATACCCGGGTTCAAAACACAGCCGTGTTGGTTTTTTCTAAAGAGGTATAGGAGCCGGTCGTTCAGAAAGCAATGGCAAACTACTGAGCGTAACATTTGCCCAGGAATCACGAACGGCGAAAATGCTGGGGTTGACTGCTACGTCCTGTGAAGGACATGCAACTTAATTTTTGCCGGCTCAGTGGCTAAAGGCTTGCAAACGAGGTTCGTGAGCCGGGTACCAGGCGTTCGAAGCTCAGCTGCGACCGATTTGTGCAGCAGACCGTGTCGCGTTGTGTTATAACGTGCTGGTATGGGAGCCGGTCGTTCAGAAAGCAATGGCAAACTACTGAACGTAACACTTGCCTAGTACATCAACAGCAGCTGAAAAATACTGGTGTTGACTGCAACGTCCCGTAAGTGATACGCAACAACAAAAAAATTTTTTTAACTTGTTGAAGAATATTCCCATTTACTTGTATATTACATTGTGGTATTTCGTTCATCATAGTGACGACCATAATCTGTGTCTTTTTACAATTTAATTCTAACCCTAGTTGTTCAATGTGTGTAACAACCGCATCTACTAAATGTTGCATGTCCTCTTCATTGTCTACAATCAAGACTGTGTCATGTGCATACCTAATATTATTGATGCATCGGCTCCCCCAATGTTGATTCCTTCCATATCATCTATATTTCTGAAAATATGTTCACTGTACAGGGAAAACAGATCTGGAGACATTACACATCCCTGTCTCACACCTCTCTTAATAGGCTGATACTGACCTACTTCATAATCAACTCTTATGGCAGCTTGTTGTTTCCAATATATGTTCTTTACAAGTCTAAGATCTTTTCCATCAATTTGTAGATCTTCAAGCATCCTTATCACGTCGACATGTCTCACTTTATCGAAAGCCTTTGTGTAGTCAATAAAGCAAAGGTGTAGATCTTTGTTTACTTTTAAAGAACGTTCGATTAGGTTCTCAGTATGTACACAGCATTTACTGTACCCTTGCCTTCTACAAACCCACATTGTTCTTCTCCTATTTCAGGTTGTATTTTCCTCCTAACTCTTTGCATGATAATCTAATTCTAATTCTCAGATAGCACTACAGAACTGCACAAAAGATTAAGCAATATGTAACAAGAACAACAATTTTAATTTAAGTAACAATATAGTAAAATACAAGTAATTGAAGTCACTTATAGAAATGCTGTAAACATATTGACAGGAGTAAAGATGGATAGCACCATTTGGATATCACATGATTATATGATCTATACAATATGAAATAGCAAAAGTATTAATTACAAAAGCATTAACACCCAATATATGAAATCCAAAAGACACTATATAACCCAATATAACTGTTAAGAGTTGAACTGGATAAATACAATACAATCGTTCACAATACATGCAGTAAATGTGTATTATATTCCCCTTTGTTGTTTCTCCTTCACGGTAGTAAATATGCGAAAAATTATTTCATTGTGTTATGTCTCCTCCATTATAGTACATGTGTGATGTACTTCCATTTATTGTTTCCCCTTCAATATAGTACATTTCTGGTGCATTTCCATTTATTGTTTCTCCTTCACTATTGTAAATGTTTCATTATTTCAATTTATTGTTTCTCCTTAAATATACTAAATGTGTGATGTACTTCCATTTATTTTTTGTGTCCTTCAATATAGTAACTGTTTCATGTATTTCCATTTATTGTTTCTCCTTCCATATAGTAAATGTTTCATGTATTTCCATTTATTGTTTCTGTTTCCATATAGTAAATGTGTCATGTATTTCCATTTATTGTTTCTCATTATTATTATTATTATTATTATTATTATTATTATTATTATTATTATTATTATTATTATATTAGTTATTAGTCGCGGTCCCAACTTCACGGCAACGGGTCGTCCCCATTATGCTCCGTTACTATGCTCGTTAATAGCACACAAAATGCGCCTCACTACCCACTGTGAACAATGGAATAGGCAGGAGTCTCGACAAGCCAGCAGCCCTCACAGGTACACTGTTCATAATGCCGCCGTCAGAATGCCAACACAAAAGTCCTCCACGGAAAATACAGTTCATCGTCGATGGAAGCGGCAGTAAGTAGAAAACCTGTTGCCTAAACACAATTAAATATCGAGAGGATCGATTTCATTGCCCCGGGTTTTATCCCATATGGCTCGGTCCCTTTCTGCGAGGCGGCCCCTGAAAGCATCGCACAAAGCACGAACACCGTAGGTCCAGCGTCGACTCCGAGAAATATGCACCAGTGAATTGATAAAGGCGATCCAGTAAATTCTGCGACAGCCGACCACCATCGATCCGAACATAAAGTTCACGACACAACAAACGCAGGCAGATATAAAAACATTCCTAACGACATCCACAACTCACAGTTTCGCGCCACGCACTCAACTCAGTAGCACAGCGACAGAACCATGCACTACCAGTCCAACATAAGGAAAATGCGACTGCAAATGGTAGCCAGAAGCATAAACACCCCAGAGGCTTAACGGCTAAAATGCCTATCCTCCATGTTTGGAACCGATTGCCTGTTTCTCCTTCACTATAGTAAATGTGTGATGTATTTCCATTTATTGATTCTCCTTCAATATAGTACATGTTTCATGTATTTCCTTTTATTATTTCACCTTCACTATAGTAAATGTTTCATGTATTTTCATTTACTGTTTCTCCTTCAATATAGTAAATGTAGTATGCATGTCCATTTATTGTGTTTGCTTCAATATAGTAAATGTGTCATTTATTTTCATTTATTCTTACTCCTTAACTAAAGTAAATGTTTCATATATTTTCATGTATTGTTTCTCCTTCACAACGGTAAATTTGTTATTACATTTCCATTTGAATAACGAAGACACATACAATAGATTGCACGATTTATTGCCTGCCATATTTCGCTGCATCTCGTCAGGTACATACTGCAGAAATCACACAACATAAAGTGAAATAACTAGATAAATCCTTCAATCTGAAATATACACATATTCGCACAGTAATGTCGATTGTCTACCACGGTAATTTTAAACTGACTAGCATGTCTTTCTGCTTGCACAAGGCCGGCTTACGCAGGTTGATCACTATGGCTTCAGCAAACCTTAACAACCGACTACTCTGTGTGTACACGGAAGGCACTGTCTCTTTCAACCACATGACCACTCTCGAGCACGTGTCTAGTTACCGATGAAGCAGGACTGTTCCGGTGTGTCGGTCTGCCTAGGCTACCATCTTCTGTGTGTAGTATCTTGCCCACCCAGTTCGGAATGTGTTCCAACACCCTGTTATGTAACTGTCGCTCTGTTCTACCTATGTAGATGGCCTCGCACCTGCATGTAAATTGGTAAATACAATTTGATTTGGTGTACAGAGCTACAGGTAATTTAACTGCTGGGGTGGGGATCGGTATGGTTTTGTACCTGATAACCGGAGTTGCAGCACAGAATATTCGCCCGACTGCTGTGATGAGCCTGTCCTGCAAACGTTGCATTACGTTATCTCTCGTAAGGTTAACTGGACGAAAACCTTGAGTTTAGGGACTGTAGTTTCTTCTGGTTTAGGTTTGCGCTGTTGGCAGTGGCGTTTTATAAATCCTGTGGAGTACCCATTCAGGTTTAGGGCATTCTTCGGAGTTTCAAATTCTTCTGTCAGTGTGAATTGGGTGCATATCTTCCTAGCACGGTCAAACAGGGTCCGTACTAGGCCCCGTTTGTACTGGACAGGTGCGAAGCTCTGAAAATTTAAAGATTGGCCAGTCCATGTTTCTTTACGGTACACTGATCTTTAAATTGTGCCGTCTGCTCTACGTCTCATTGGGATATCTAGAAACGGCAACTCTTCGTTGTGTTCATGTTCCATAGATAGAGAGATGTTTTTATGTGTCTCATTCATTGTGGCCTGGAACGACGTTGCTTGTAGCTCGTCTGTGGTGATAATTAGTATATCGTCCACGTAACGATGGTAGAAGGCCAAGTTATTGATGACTGAAGATCTATTTTCTTTTAAATGTGCCATGAAGATGTCTGCTAGAATAGGTCCAAGCGGACTCCCCATGGCCACTCCGTCAATTTGGCAGTATGACTTTTTTAGAAAGTTGAATTGAATGTTGGCGGTACATAATTTTAATAGCCTCTCTAGGATAGCTGATGGTATGCCTAGTTTTAGTTGTTTGTCTCTAATGCGTTCGCTTATTATATTCACGGTCTCATCTAATGGAACTTTGGTGAATAAGGAGGCAATATCCATAGATGCCATGTGTTTGTTGTTTATGTCCATAGTATCCAATAATTCCACCAGTTCGAATGTATCCCTGAGTGTTCTTGGATCAAAGGACTGTCGTACTGGCTTTACATTTTCAGCTAGCCATCTCGCCAGTCGGTGTTGTGCAGAGTTAACCATGGAAAGGATCGGTCTTAGTGGGATGCCGGGCTTGTGAAGCTTGGGTAGACCGTACATCTGAGGAGTTTGGGAGCCACGCGGTGTGAGCGTTGTTGCAGTGACCTCACTGATGAGTCCCGCATTCACAAGTGACTGGACCTCTTTCCTCATTTTTGCATCCAGGTCCTCCGACTTGTTGACTTTTTTATGTACCCTGAATTTAGGTTCATCTGATAATATTTCTTCAATTTTTCTCTGGTAGTCTGACATGTCCATCAGTACTGCACCACTCCCTTTGTCAGGTTTCAATATTGCGAGGGTTTTGTTAGCCTTTAACGCTTTTAAAGTAGTAAGGTATTCGTTGGTCAGCGGACATGTCTGTTTAGAGGGTGTTGTGCGATACTGGTGTTCTAAATCTACCAGTTTGGCCTTCAGCCACCCGACCGACTCAGCAGAAGTAGGTGATAACTTGGAGACTTGGTCAAACAACATTTCAAACTGTGCTTGCGACTCAACACGGTTAATATGTTTGGGCTTTATGCACAATTTTAATCCGTATGCAAGGGCCTCCGTTTCAATGTTGTTGAGTACATTTCCATTTATTGTTTCTCCTTCACTATCGTAAATTATTCATGTATTTCCGAATATTGTTTCTCCTTCACTATAGTAAATATTTTATACATTTCAATTTATTGTGTTTCCTTCACTAAAGTAAATGTTTCATGTATTTCCATTTATTGTTTCTCTTTAAATATAGTAAATTATTTATGTATTTCCGATTATTGTTTCTCCTTCAATAGAGTACAAGTGTGATGTATTTCCGTTTATTGTTTCTCCTTCACTTTAGTAAATGTTTCATGCATTTCCATTTATTATTTCTCCTTCAATATTGTAAATGTGTCATGCATTTCCATTTATTGTTTCTCCTTCACTATAGTAAATGTTTCACATATTTCCATTTATTGTTTCTCCTTCACTATAGTAAATGTTTCCTACATTTCCATTTATTGTTTCTCTTTCACAATAGTAAATGTTTTATGCATTTAAATTTATTTTTTCTCCTTCAATATAGTAAAAGTGTGATGTATTTCCATTTATTGTTTCTCCTTCAATATAATAAATGTATGATGTATTTGCTTCCGGTACAAATGGCGACGACCTAACGTTCATTCTTCGGGAGACGCTGTTTTTAGTCTTTTCCTGTGGGTTATGTGGTGTTATTTCGTATTCCTTTATTGGAAGTGTTCACAGGAAGCCACGGAAGGCAAGTGGTGGATGAAATTGTGAGGGCAGCCGACAGATAATGTTGGTTAAGGTCTCAACTTTTGCGACGGTAGGCAGAAAATCTCTTTCACGAGACAATTGCTGGCGTCACCGACCAGTATGGTCACTGCCAAGGAAGGACATCAACGGCAAAC